>JANIPM010000231.1:40591762-40605997 GCA_027478405.1 Erythroxylum cassinoides
CTAGTCCAATCAAATCCAATTCTATTTCAATTGCGTCCTAATTATAATTGAAACTTATCAATAAATCCCAAAGTCATTTATCAAAATTTTCATTTCTATTTAACAGTTAATTCTACTGTCATTTATTATTCGTCTTGTCACTCGACATTTTCCTAGTCCAAAAATTACCTAAATTTTCATAAATTTTCTTAAAATTTACCAAAAAAATTTAAATCACTAAATACACTCTTCAAATCAGTTTTCAACATATAAAAACCACAATTCTCAATATAATCACATTTATCAACAATTATACTCGAAATATGTCAAAGAATGCATGTACAATTATCTTAATATGCAGAAGTTCAATATTCACATGTATGTGCATATCATATAATGCATGGGCATGAAATGCATTTTCTAATCTCTTAATTTTCTCTCTTATAAATACTGTTCTAGCCTCAATATAGGTAATGGGATGTTATAATTCTCCCATTCTTAAAAGAAATTTCTTCCTCAAAATTCTTATCTAATTGTTCAAACAGGTGGGGATATTGCCTCCTCATATGCTCCTTCGTTTCCTAAGTTGCTTACTCAGTTGAGTGATTCCTTCAAAGGACTTTCAACAATGGAATGACTCGGTTTCTCAACTACTTAATCTAAGATCCCACTATCTTGATCGTCTCCTCAACATAGCTTAAGTTACTAGCAACCTCAATCTCTTGAGCCCGTATCACATGTGTCGGATCCGATCGATATCTTTGGAGCATACTAACATAAAACACATTATGTAATCGAGATATTTCATTCAGTAAAGCTAACTTATATGCCAAAGGTCCTATCCTCTCCATGATCTCATAATGACCAATGTACCTAGGGCTCAACTTGACCTTTTTACTGAATCTCAATACTCCTTTCCGAGGTAACACTCTGAGAAACACTATGTCTCCTACACTGTACTCCATATCCCATCGATGTTGATCCACATAACTCTTCTGTCTATCTTGAGCCGCTTTAATTTGGCTTCGGATAAATCTCATCTTATCTACTGTGTCTTGTATCAATTTCAGGCCTTCAATTATTCTCAAGCCCTCTTCATCCTAATATAGTGGAAGACTGACATTTTCTGCCATACAGTACCCCATACAGTGCCATTCTACTGTGATAGTGGTTATTGTAAGCAAATTCTATCAGTGCTATATATTGATCCCAAGCTCCTTAGAACTCCAATACACAAGCTCTTGAGCATATCCTCAATGATCTTTATTGTCCTCTCACTTTTTCCATATGTTTGAGGATGAAATGCAGTACTAAAGTTCAACTTAGTACCCATAGTAGACTGTAAGCTCTCCCAGAATCTCGAAGTAAACTTGGGATACCTATCTGATACGATGGACACTGGAACCCCATGCAGTCTAACTACTTCATTCACTCATCTTTGGGCTAATTGATATAGTGAGTTATTCTCTCTCACTAGTAAGAAATGGGCCGACATAGTCAATCGGTCCACTACAACCTATATAGCATTGTTCTACCTCGAAGTCTTAGGCAATCCCCTAATGAAGTCCTTAGTACTTTGTTCCCACTTTCACTCCAAAATAGGCAATGAATGTAGCTTCCCTACTGGAGCATGGTGCTCATCCTTAACCTGCTGGCATGTCATACACTTAAAAACATATTCTTTCAACCACAATGTTTAGGATTTCCTTTCTCAGATTATCTACATTAGGCACATAGTCTCTGTTTCAACCACAATGTCTCATCCCTCAACTTTAACTCGAAATCTAGCCTCATCTTCACTTTCTCTATAAGTTTCACCATACTAGGATCTTTATTCTATACTCTTCTAACTTTATCATGTAACATCAGTCTTAACTTTAGTGTAGCGATCAATGCCTCATCTTGCTCCAGATTCAACTCTACATTTAAAGCTCTCAAATGAATCAAATTTGGTAGCCTCGATAACTGAATCTGAGCTACACTAGTATTAGATTTTCTGCTCAAAGCTTCAACCACCACATTAGCTTTCCCTAAGTGGTACTCAATCGTGTAGTCATAATCCTTTAATAAGTCAATCCATCTTCTTTCTCTCAGATTCAACTCCTTCTAACTCAATAGATACTTCAAACTCTTATGATCTATATAAATCTAGAATGTCTCTTCATATCGATAATGTTTCCATATCTTTAGAGAAAAGACTACTGTAGCAAGCTCTAAATCATGTACCAGATAGTTAATCTCATGAGACCTTAATTATCTCAATGCATAGGCGATTACCTTGCCATATTGCATCAATACACATCCCAATCTTTAATGCGAAGCATCACTATACAACGCATATCCTCCGGTCCCTAATGGAATAGTCAACACTGGTGCTGTAGTCAACCGATGCTTCAGCTCCTCCAAGCTCTTTTGACATTCCTCATTCCATCTAAATACTACATTCTTCCTCAGAAGTTTTGTTAGAGGGGCTGAGATCAAAGAAAACCCCTCGATAAACCTCCGGTAATATCCAGCTAAACCTAAGAAGGTTCAGATTTTAGACACATTCTTCAGAGCTTCCTAATTCATCACTGCCTCTATCTTCCTTAGATCCACTCGTATGCCTTCTCCCATCACTACATGTCCCAGAAACACTACTTAATCCAGCCAAAAATTTACACTTACTAAATTTGGCATACAATTGTTTTTCCCTCATAATCTACAGTACTACTCTCAAATGTCTGGCATGTTCTTTTCTATTCTTTGAATACACCAAAATATCATCGATAAACACTATCACAAAGCAGTCCAGGTATGGCTGAAACACCTTATTCATCAAGGCTATAAATGTTATCGGGGCATTAGTTAACCCAAATGGCATTACTAAAAACTCAAAGTGCCTATACCTGCTTCTAAATGCACTTTTAGGTACATCAACTTCTGCTATCTTCAACTGATAGTACTCCGATCTCAAATCCAACTTAGTGAATACCTGAGCTCCCTACAACTGATCTAGAAAATCATTAATTCTTGGAAACAGGTACTTATTCTTCACTGTCACCCGATTCAGTTGCCTATAATCGATGCATAACCTCAAAGCCCCATCTTTCTTCTTTACAAACAAAAGTGGAGCTCCCTAAACCAAGACACTGGGTCTAATAAAACCCTTTTCCAACAACTTGTCTAGTTGAGCCTTCAATTCCTTTAGTTCGTTAGGTGTCATCCTATATGAAGGAATGGATATAAGAGCCGCATCCGAAACTAAATCAATCGTAAACACCATTTTTCGATATGGAGTTAAACCAGATAACTCGACAGGAAATACATCAAGGAATTCTCTAACCATAGGAATGTCATGAACATTCTACTTAGCTCGAGTATTGATGATCTGGGCCAGATAGGCCTCATATCCACTTTGCATCATCCTCAATGCACTCATAAATGATATCAACCTAGCTGGCACTACTTGACTAATTCCTCTGAAAACTGCTCTCGACTGACTAGGAGATTCTAGTACTACCTCCTTGGTATAGCAGTTTATGATAGCCCTATGAACAGTGAGCCAATCCATGCCTAGGATAATATCTATCTCTCTCAATTGTGGTATAATCAAGTCTGTCTCTATTTATGCTTGATCAATCAGAATCAAGATGCTTGCGGACCTCTCCTATAATTATAATACTACTTATTAGTGTACTCACCTCTAATCCATACTGTAATAACTCTCTATCATAATGCAACCTAGATGCCAGAAGTGGAGCGATAAAGGAATGCGTAGATCCTGGATCTAGCAATGCAAATGCTTCATGACCATAAATAAATAGCGCACTTGTAATGACATTAGGAGAGTCCTAAGCTTCCTGTCTGGTCAAGGCATAGACTCGGGCTTGGTATTGCGGTCGGCTACTCCACACCTCAATCTTGACAGAAGGACTCCCAGAGTTCACTTTGCCTTTACTATGGCTTCTCTGTTCAGACTAGCTCGGGTCTACAGGATTGTAACTTCACTTACAGATCCCTCTCATACTAGACTGAGCTCCACCAACAACAGGACAATCTCTGATTCTGTTCTCTAGGGAGCTACATCAAAAACAAGCTCCTCTTCCCACAATGCTCACAAGGGGGTAATTGACTCTGTATTGTACCTCTTCCACTATCAGACTGTACAAAACCAACCCTCTGTCTGAATCTCGACTGTCTTGATCTAGCCAGTAGTCTAAAAGCTCGGTTCTGGCGCTTACTAAATTTTCTGTCAAAACCACTCTGAATCTTACTGGACCTCTTCAATCTAGACCCTTTCCTAGACTCTGCTTGTGCCTCACTCAGTAGCTGCTTAATTCTGATTAAAGCAGCTCTCAACTCAATAAAACTACTCAGGTTTGAAATTGCTAACCTTATTCTAATTTCCATATTCAACCCATCCTCAAATCTCCTACACTTGTCTTCTTCAATAGGAATCAAAGCAGTGGCATACCCCCATCAACTTATTAAACCTAATCTCATACTCTATCACCAACATTCTACCCTGCTTCAGATCTAGGAACTCTTTCATCTTCCTGTCCAGGTAGATCTTAAACAGGTAGTTCTCCTTGAAGACCTTCAGGAAGTCTTCCCACTTTATATTGTAAGGCCTGGGGGTACTCCTTGGGATAGTCCTCTACCACTAATAAGCCGGGCCATATAGTAAAGACATTGCATAGTCGAATTTCTTGTCTGGCTCATAGTCCATCTGATGGAAAACTCTCTCCGTCCTTTTTAGCCATCCTTCGGCCTCTACTGGGTCTGTACTTTTGTAGAAGTCTATAACCCCCTACTTCTGTAGCCTATCATACCTCCTCTCCCTTCTCTCGAGAACTCTAGGAGGCATCTCCTCTAGTAGAGGTACTAAAGACTCTCTACTGGCCCCTATAGATCCTAGGTCAGCTGATTGCCCCATTTGATCACCTATGGCAGATGATCTATAATAAACAATAACTTCAATCATCATCTGCATTTATCACAATATTTTATGCTTAAAATTCTTATATGTCCCTATGGATGCCAAACCATGCTCTGATACCAAAATGTCGTACCCCCTCTACCATAAAGTACGAACCAGAACACCCTGAGGACATTCCAGTACATAACTTATGATATTGGTGCGCTATGTTCGATCACAACATTCACTTAACATGGCATCATCATTCTTTATTTTCTTATAAGACATCATAATGAAAAATGCCATAATTTAAAACCCAATTTTCCTCATTTCATTCCATAAATCAGGACGTAAAATACATTGTATCTTTCGAATATCCATACATGTACATCATCATATCCTAAGACAAAATATGCTACATATAAAAGGAATTACAATAAATGTCTAACTAATCCTTCAGTCCCAGCTGATTGAAATTTGAGCCATATCTTCTCCCAAAAGTACAAGAATATACTTCTTGTAGTGTCTCTCAGTAGCTAATGTTCTCTTTCGGACTTGAAAAATCAATGTGCAATTTTGGTGAGTTTTGCAAACTCAATATGGTAACCATCATTGATGATTCACTCAATTCATACATCACATCAATACACGTATCATGTAATTCACATACTTACATATGCATAAAGTATCACATTTCACATTCTCATTCGAAAGAAGGCAACAATACAATTTAATCAGTCAAACATACGTATTAAAATGTATATGCAATATTTGAAAGACTCACTTTCCTTTATTATTATCGTTGCGTCCGAGTGCCTTTTTACTAGCCCGTATCCTTTAGTAGATATTGAGTTATATCAAATAATCTCTCATACCCCTTAGTGGATACCGGGTACATTCATAATTAAGCCTAAGACTCTAATCATAGTCTAAGTTTTAAGGTTTTTATACTAGCGACTCAGGTTACAACTGCCTTTATCTTTCATACATTCGTGTATTGGAATGCTTAGATTAACATACTCTTAATCAATCACATGTTTTCACATTCACATTCAGAATACATTTATCTTCGAACCTCAATCCGACATTCAACAATCAGTTGAGAAATCACTTATTTATTCACATTCACATACAAGTAGCACTTCAATATCACATTCAAGCATCAAAAGCCTCGGGCCTTCATTGTCTAGAATCAACACAATCAAATCACATTCATAAGCTAATTCAAAATATAATCTATCACAAATAATTAATTGAGTGAAATCTTATAGGTTACTCACAGATTTTTTCCAAAGCTATTGCCTCGAAATTTTGGCAACGTCTAGATGTTGACGTTACAATTGCTCCTCTATATCAAGCAATATACACATATCACACTTTTGCAATATTTCATAAATATTTCTTGATGAAATAAATATTCCTTGATGCACATTTATGTATATGAAATATGCACAATTCGTGTTCATGACAATCCTGATATTTTTCCATTATTTTGATCACAAAATCAATCCAATCTCAAAACTCACTTAAGTATCATTTGTATGTAGGGTTTATACCTCAAATAAACACTTTGAATCTAATTTCATAACCTAATGCATCATTTCAGATTTTTCTAAAAACTGACTTTTGGGTCTACTTATCATTTAGATAATGCAAATGAAGTAATTTGGCAATATTTTCTTCTAGAAAATTGTTCTTCTATCTCTTAAGTTTCTAATGACACTAAGATCATTCAATTAGGTTTAGTAATCTGAAAGTTATAGCCCAAATATTTTCAGACTGTTCCTATATTGGAACAGTGCCCTATACTCAAATTCCATCCAGAAATTGAAATTATTAGAGACTAAAATAATTTGTAGCCCTATGTCTCTAGTTGACTTTAAATATAAAATCATTCCATTTGGATAACTACAAAATAAGATATCACCGAAATACCGAAGGATGTTCAAACTGTGTAGGAAAGTTGGCTGCGGCAAAGTCAGGAGTTAGTTGCAGCAAACTTTTTTCAAGAGGAAAATTCCTTGTAAAATCATGTAAGTTAGTCGTGGTGAACCAAGGAGTTGGCCGCAACGAACTTTTCCTGAGAGAAAATCCTGAAAGTTGGCCATGGCGAACTAAAGAGTTGGCCACTGCCGACTTTCACAAAAGCACAATCAGTGAACAAGTTACTGCTACATTTTCCAGATTTTCCAACATCTTACACCTAGCACATCTTGTACAACGATCACCCTCTCTACTTCATTTACTCTTCATTCTCAACTCCATTTCAACTCAATATCATTCACAAAAATTTTATGATATATATTTGATCATTAACCAAAAATAGAGCATATACATTTATCCATTCATCATTAATTCTTCTACACTCATTCTAACCCCTTTATGAAGGGCACTCTATCTCAAAACATATGTATAACAATATATGAATTATTATTCATCACACATATACAATAGCAAGACATTAACATAGGCTTTTCACCATCCACGATATACATATAAAAACTCACATAATCAAGTCATCAATCTTACATTTCTCATCATTCTAGTTTCATTTAACTATACCCATGAAGATTAATAAGCTACCTACTTGATTTAGATCCAAAATAATTAAAATCTCACTCAAACCTAGCTTCACACACAACCCACGATCATCATCTTGAAGGTTGGAAGGTTTGGGTTTTCTTATAGAAATGAAGAAACAATAAGTTGGAAATAGCAATTGAAAGATGGAAGCAAGGATCAACGTAGGTGAGGTGAGAATGAGTGAAGAAATGAAAATGGAGAAGAACAAGAAGAAAGCATGAGACAATCGTGAGAGACAAACAAAAATGGTCTTTCAACTTAAAAGAATGGTGGGTTTTAAGACATGGCTTGGCAAGTGACACTTGTCACTTGCCACATACCTATTCTTATAGCTTTAAACTAGGTTCTTTTATTTAACTAGTCCAATCAATTCTAATTGCATCCCAATTATAATTGACACTTGTCAATAAATTCCAAAGTCATTTATCAAAATTTTCATTTCCATTTGACAGTTAATTCTACTGCCATTTATCATTCGTCTTGCCATATGGCATTTTTCCTAATCCAAAAATTACCCAAATTTTTAGAAATTTTTCTAAAATTTACCAAAAATTTTAAATCACTAAATACACTCTCCAAATCAGTTTTCAACATATAAAAACCACAATTGTCAATATAATCACATTTATCAACAATTATACTTGGAATATGTCAATGAATGCATGTACAATTATTTTAATGTGCATAAGTTCAATATTCGTGTGTATGTGCATATCATATAATGCATGAGCATGAAATGCATTTTCTAATCTCTCTACTATCTCTCATATAAATATTGTTCTAGCCTCAACGTGGGTAATGGGATGTTACATAAATTGTTCAATATGCAGGTGTGATCTCTCTTTTCCAAAAGAAGTATGCTACATATTTACTAAAGAGGTTTGGTATGATGAACTACAAGGCTGTCAAAACTCCCCTTAATGCTAATGATTCCTTTTAGAAGATGGAGTTAACAAGGCAAATGAGAAGTATTTCAAAAGGTTAATGGGTGGTTTGATGTATCTCGAACATTCTCAACCAGATCTAATGTTTGCAGTAAGTTTGATTTCTCATTATATGCAGAGTCCAAGCAAACATCATCTTGGGGCTACTAAAAGAATGTTGAGATATATTCAAGGTATAATGACTTGTAGGACTACTAAAAGAATGTTGAGATATATTCAAGGTATAATGACTTGTAGGATCAAGTATGTGAAACATGAAATTAAGGATCTTATACCTTATACCAGTGATTAGGGTTGTTTAGTAGATGACAAGAAAAGTACAACTGGATTTTTGTTTTGCTATAGTGGAGGAGCAATTTTGTAAGTATCAAAGAAACAATAGGTGATTGCTTTGCCTAATAGATAAACTAAATATATATTTGTGAAAGCAATATGGTAAAGAAGAATTCTACAAGATATGAAACAGAAACAAGTGTAGCCAACAAAGATTTATTGTGATAATAAATCCACAATTAGTCTTTCAAAAAATCCTATGCACCAAGGCAGAACAAAGCATATTGAAATTCGGTATCATTACATTAGATAATTAGTTACCAAAGGAGATGTTGAATTACTATATTGCATAACTGATAAGCAACCTGCAGATATGATGAAAAAAGTTCTAATAAAGGACAAGTACAGAAATTTTGCAACATAATTGGAATTGTCTCGTTTGCTTGAATTAAAGGTAAGAATGTTGACTAATTCAATTTTTTACCTTTCCCACTTTCTTTCTTTCTGTTGCTATTTTTTAGGGATTTTCTTTCACTAGTAAAAGTATGGACTACGTGCTTCCTACTTATAAGGACCTAATGCTTAACCCCAAAATAATGAAAAAAATTGTCAACTATATGACATCGTCAGTTTTCTTCCAAGTTAGCGATGATATGAAAATTTTTAATATTAGTTTATTACTTCTATGGATCCCACATTGTCACATTAGATCTAACATAAAAGTGTAGGACCCATAGAAGTAATATAATAATATTAAAAATTACTAGTCAGCAAAACATTGACAGAATCATATCACTATTAATTTTTCTGTTATTTTAGGGTTATATTTATTTTTTCCAAATATTAGGGTTTTATTTGTACTTTATGAAAAGTTAGAAAAATGACTTTTTTTTGTCAAAAGCTTTTGCATTTTAGGAGTATCTCACCTCCGTGATTGGTTAAGAGTGTCTCTTTGCTAGTTTTCCATATATCACTTGTTGGGATGAGAAAAGTAAAGTCTATATTCGAGTGTGTAGTGCCCTAATTATTGGATGCATATAGAAGCCCAGAAGGTAAATTCTTCTCCGCTTTTGTACACAACAAGTCATTTATTTTTTTCCCTTTTTTATTTACTGGAACTGGTAAATTGGAATTAACCTAAATTTACAATCTTACTCTGAGAAAAGTTTTATGTATCTACACATATATGTGTCTATGCTAGATTCACCATTTTAATAACAAATTTGAATGGTAGAGTCAAATTTTGTTCTTAGATATATGCAAATGTTTTTATAAATATTTATTTGCACTAGTGGTGTTTGGTTCATACAACGAAGAGGTAAACTGAAGTTTAAGTAAGATTGTTATTTTTATTGCTATTATTGCTTTGTTAAAATCATCTAACAAGGTTGAATCTTATTCTTAGATATATTTATATAAATATTTATTTGCAGGGGCTATTATTTTCTGTGATTGCTTTTACTATTCCTTTTTATTTATTCCCTTTATTTGGCTTATTTAAGCTTCAATTCAAGTTTCCTTTTCTCAATTAATCTTATCATTGTTTAGGGAATTGTTGAGCATGTCCTCTATAACTTGGGTTAGGTATTAGGGAGGGAGTAGTGGCTTTAACTTCTTATGATAAAGTAAGGGTTAGTCCTTCAGTGTGTTTCGGTTTTAAGAGAAAGTTTGATGTTGATAGATTACAGATAGGTTCCTAGAACATTGTAACTCTTGATAAGTGTAAATTGTGTCATGTTTTAAGACATAGTTTGATATGTATTTAGTCATTAATTTGATCATTTAGTATGTATTTATGTTAGAATTGTGTTAGTTTGTTAATTATTTGTGAGTTAAGTATTTTATGGGTTAGTACAAGCTTTTGAGCTTAAATATTATGTTTTTAAGGTACCTAGATATGTCTGCTAGTGTTTTAAGGTCAATATCGAAGAACGAAGGAGTTTCGGAAGACATTCAGGTCGAAACAGCAGCCCACAATCATGATCATGACAAAAGGCTCAGATATGGGCTACGATCGTGGCCTGCATCCGGCAGACGCATAGTCGCTTATGAACTTCACATTTCGAGGGACTTTTTAGACCTTTCAAACCCGAAAAGACATTAGGGTTACCCATGTGGGCTACGATCGTGGCCTACATGTGGGCTACGATCGAGGCCTAAGTCAGGCAGATGCATAACGATGAGTTTCACATTTTGAGGGAATTTTTGCACCTTTCAGACCCCAAAAAGACCTTATGATTACCCAAAACATAAAAGACTATTTAAAGTCTATTAAGAGGAGCACAAAGGAGCTTTTTGGTATTAGCCACACTTGAAACCCTAAAGAGAGAATATCGAGAGAGAGAAAGGAGAAGAAGGAAGAGGAAGACGAAACTGACTTAACATGCTTCCTAGATCTAGAGGTTTCCCGATGTCGTTGCCTTCCATCGTCTATTCTAAGCAATTATTTCCTTTTTGTTTAGATTTTATTTATGTTTATAATTGAGATTGATAGTATGATAATAGGATTTGGAATATTGATGATGTTCTAAACTATCCTTTAGGAATTTATTTTAATTTAGTCGATTGTGTTTATTAGATGAATGTCATTATTTGATTGCATTCTTGCATAATTAGGTAATAAACTGAGAGGGTGAACTGAATGAAAAATGATTAAATAAGATTAATGAGAGTTAGACGATTTAATAGAAATCATGTCAAATCATCTTGGTAATTATGTGGAGAGAGATCCTGTGTGATGTTCCAATAGTTTATTAAAGTGCTTCAGATCTAATTAGTTTTAGATAATTTATGAATTGAGAGATTGCAAATTCCATAATCTAATTAGGGATTATAATTTAGGCTTTAATGGTTATAACTTGAGAGAAAGTAATCAACCCTGGGATAGTTGAGAACTAACAATCCATTGACACATAATCGACTAAGTTAGCATTAATGATAAGTAAAATCCCCTTTCTCATAAATTGGTAAATTCCTTCGGTTGATTTCCATTGTGATTGCATATTGCTCACTTGTTAATACTTTTGCGTTTAATTTTTGATTTGATTGGTTGAACTCAATTCCCGTAATTAATTTCTGTTGTATCTTTTATTTTCAATTTTATAGTTTTTTTGGCCTTAGATTTTAGGATTAGATTACTCTCCTTCCTTGTGGGATCGACACCTTTAATACTACGTTACGAACCATAAGCTTGCAAAATATTAAGGATATATAAGATTAAAGCATACCATGATCAAGTTTTTGGTCTAAGGCGTTTTAGTTAGTTTTAAGTTTTTTCATTATTTCCATTCTTTTGTGTTCGTGTTTTTGTATAAACATAAAAGTTATAAAAAGTTTGAGTCACATAGCTAAAATTGTAGAGCTTGACATCACTCATCTATAACGTTCAACTAGAAGAGCTCGATGTGAAGAAGAACAAGAAACTGCAAAAGCAACATTGGTCGAGGAATTTCAGCAAGAGATGGATCAAGGACAGAATCAAGGGCATCAACCGAGAACCTGTATGGACTTCATAAGATTGGGCTTTAATGCAGCCAATCATAGTGTAGCTAGGCCCCTTGTGTAAGTAGCTTCCTTTGAATTCAAACCAACCCTTCTAAATATGCTTCAACAAAATGTGTAATTTTATAGATTAATGAATGAAGACCTAAATGCACACATTATCAATTTCCTTGAAATCTGTGATACCTTTCGTTATCATCATATGTTGGAGGATGTTGTAAGAATGAGACTCTTTCCTTTCACCTTAAGGGATAAAGCAAAAGCTCAATACCATTCCCTTAACTCAATTAATGTCACCACTTGGGATAATTAGTTCGTGCCTTCTTAGATAAATACTTTCCCCTTAACAAGACTATGAAGATTATCAAGGAGAACACAAACTTTCAACATGGTGACGAGGAATCGATTTATGAAGTGTAGGAACGATATAAAGACTTGCAAATAAAATGTCCACACTATAACCTACCTAAAGAATTTCTTTTGCAAACGTTCTATAACCAAGTAACCCCACATATAAGAGCCATAATTGATGCGGCTTCAGGAGGATCACTTATAAAAAATACGGTAGATAAAGTAGAAAAGTTGTTAGAAGAGATGCGAGTAATAACTGTTTATAGACGAACGAGTGGAGTAGACAAACTACAACTTTTCGTGAGAAAAAAGGAGTTGTAGCTGTCGATCAAATGAAATAAATGTAAGTTAAAATTGATAATTTAACTTGACAGCTAAACATTATAAAGGCTTCGTACTCAAATAGGGTAAAAGTTATTCAACTGAAGTGTGAGCTTTGTGGGTAGATGGATCATGATACAGTTGATTGTTTCTTAATGAAGAATAATGGATCAGAGCAAGTAAATTACAAAGGAAAGATAAAAGGTTGCATGTGATCTACTATGCCACCAAGACCCTTGCAGGACCTCAGCTTAATCACACCACCACAAAGAAGGAATTATTCTTAGTGGTGTATGTATGTGATAAATTTTGATCATGCCTCTTGGGTTCAAAGCTAATCGTATTCACTGATTCACTTGGCGTTAAAATATCTTTTAAATAAAAACATTCAAAACCAAGGCTCATTAGATAGGTGCTACTCTTACAAAAATTTGATATAGAAATGAGAGATAAAAAGGGAGCATAAAATGTGGTCTCATACCACTTATCAAGATTGGAAGGAAGGGAATGCGAGCCAAGCAAAGATATTAATGAGAATTTTCTTAATGAAACTCTTATGTTGCTTGAAAGTCTGGCTACACCATGGTTTGTCAATATCGTAAATTGTGTTGCTAGTGGTAAGCTTCCTTCTAATTTATCTTATCAATGAATAAAGAGATTTCTACATAAGTGTATCTGATATCTATGGGATGAGCCAATTTCATATAGAACATATGCAGATGGGTTAATGTGATGATGTGTTTCGGAGGAAGAAATTTTGGACATCTTAAGGCAATGTCATAAAGGTCAATTTACTAGCCATTATGGAGTTGACAAAAAGGCAACTCGAATACTCGAGAGTAGATTTTATTGGCCACAACTGTTTAAGGATGCTCAAACTTTCGTGGCATAATACGATTGATGTCAGAGAATACGTAACATCTCCAAAAGAGATGAGATTCCTTTATCTAACATTGTAGAAGTGGAAGTCTTCGATGTATGTGGCATCGACTTTATGGGTCCTTTTTCGTCTTCAATGTGGAACATGTATATTTTAGTGGGGGTGAATTATGTCTCACGTTGGGCTGAAGCAGTGGCATCTCCAACCAATGATGTAAAGGTTGTGCAAAAGTTCATCAAATAGTTATTCAATCAGTTTGGAATGCCACGAAAGATAATAAGTGATGGAGATACACATTTCTGGAATAGATCTTTTGATGACCTCCTAAAAAGATATGAAGTTCACCATTGCTTTGCTATGCCTTATTGATGCACTCATATTTTCTTATCCTTTTATACTTTTACACTTAGTTTTTATTCTCATTTGATGTCTAAATCACGTAGCTTACATTGATTTTATCATTTCAAGTGTTTTAGGTGTCAAATGAAGAAAATCATGCTAAG
>JANIPM010000231.1:40671802-40692642 GCA_027478405.1 Erythroxylum cassinoides
TCAGCCCAATTCTAACTAACTCTGACATCACCCTCTCCTAGCCTCTGTCTTTCCTCTCACCCCCGTAGCTCCTAACACAGTCAATTTGGGTCTGTGCGGCTTATATCTCTTTCATTTGCCACTCAGCTAGTCTATTGAACTAACTTCAGTTCGCAAGACTGCAAATTTAACAGTTAAAGGACGTTGTGCATAATAATTAGTCTAATAACCTAAGCATTGACGTTGAGAATTCTATAGACTGCAAATTTAACAGTTAAAGGACGTTGTGCATAATAATTAGTCAAATAACCTAAGCATTGACGTTGAGAATTCTATACACTTGCCAATCACACCTAGGACAAAAAACAACCTCAAAAGAAAATTTATCAAGAAAGAATTACTCCAACAATAAATTCCGGTGTTCATTAGGTGAAGAAATTCTAATAAACCAAAATAATGAAGAAGACAGTCTTTTCACCTTTCTCTTATAGTAAATCCTAAGAGTTATAGCGAAATTTCATGAAAACTGAACAGGTGATCACACCGCCCGTTCTAGCTTCATCCAAGAACCTCCACCGACAAATCAAAATCAGAAATGAATCCCAAAAGAATCGATCTTGACATGCAAAAGCACAGATTAAGACCGATCCCAGATCCAAAACACGAAACCGAAGAAAACCCATTAAGCACAAACATCCCAATTAAACAGCCACCACGGATCGATAAATCAAGTTCCAATCAAAACCATCAAAGTTAGCAGCTCTGATGAACCACGTAAAAGCTAATCCTTTTGTAAGCGTAGAAACAGAAGAAAAGAGAAACCCAAAACATGTAAGATCCATATTCGATTGGAAACAAACAGGGGATGAAGGGGAAGAAAAAAATGTTTGGGAACCAGAAAAGGAAACAAACTCTTACCTCGAGAGAAACGAAAACAAAGGAAGAAGAAAGCTTAAGGTGGTGCAGAGCAGAAGACAGAAAGCTTAACAAGTCACAGATATGTTTTTAACCATTTTCCTATTCTTGGATAGAGAGCTTTGGTTAGAACCAAAAAGCCTAACAAATTAATATTTGCACTTTATGTCAGAGAATAATGTAAATGATTATAATTAATTATTGTGTTGTATTTAATAAATTTACACTAGTATTTAACTATTGTGTTGTATTGTATTTATTATTACGCTTCTGATACTATTGTGTTGTATTGTATTTATTATTACGCTTCTGATATAGGACAGATAGCAGCTGTTGTTTGTACAGTCCAAATGTCCAATTGGTTATGAGTCGATGTTATGATACAGACTAAACGCAATTATGTGTACGACAATAATGCGAAAAAGGCGAAAGTACATATCCGGTGCAACGGACTAGTGGTTTCCCGCCGCCGCCGCATAGTTGGTGGTGGAGGACGCACGTGCTGCCTCCCAAAATAAATGAGTTGCTGGGATTAAAATAGTTATGATAATAATAATAACGAGAATATGTTTCAATCATGATGCGACGACTTTTAGGACATCTCGGATTTTGTAATTTGGAAGAGGATCCTCTCTTTAATATTATACTCCTATCCAAAATACAAGTATTTTTAGAGAGGTTTTAATTATTTAAAATAAATATCGTTCACGATTTTTCATACATGTTTATAATTTTATTTTCAAAATTACCCTTTAATTTATCTCACATCCTAATTATACAGATTACATTTTCAAGGTAATTCAACATGCAATTAATAAGGGTATATCAAACATTTCACTAGCTTTCTTAATAAGTGTGCATCTCTCTAAAACGACACTTATTTTGAATAGGAGGAAGTACTTGTTTATAGTGCAGATTGGCAAACTCATTTACAGCATTAATGTCAAGTTTTCCACCTATTGGTTGATAATCACTTCTATGTCAAGCTCTGTCAGTTCCAATTTGGAGTTCCACTGGTTATTTATTTAGGTCGCATTATCTCGGGTTTAGAGGTGGTTGCGAATCCTTCCAAGTTACAAGCAGTTCAAGATTGGTCACGAAGCCCAACGCCTTGTGGGTCCAAATTTTATCGGCCAAGTATAAATTTGATGCCACCCATATCCCTTCTACTCTTCCTCGTACCGGCAGTTCCATGGTGTGGCGGAGCATCAGGGCCATCTGGCCCAACGTCATCAATGGTAAGCGGTGGATGATTGGTGACGAGCTCCGGACTCGGTTTTGGCTAGACCCTTGGGTAGCCAATGTGGGACCCCTTGCTCAGCATCTTATCACCCCTATCCCTGCATCGGACCTTGACCGTCGCGTTCACCAGTTCGTTGATTCCAATGTCCATTAGGATTGGACTCAAATTCAACCGCTGCTCCCCTCCTCCATTTGGCTAGACATCGCGGGCACCTTTCCCCCCAAGTCTTACCTTGGTGCTGATAAACTCGTCTGGGGCCCTTCTCCCTCTGGGTTCTTCATGACCGCGTTTGCCTACTCCATGATCCTGGAGCCCCCTTAAGCCCACCCCGATCGCCTTCTTCACTAGTAGTCGCCCTGAATGGCTACTCACTAATCTCCAGAACCATCACTTAGTCTCGGGCCTTGAGTGGGCAGCCAATTTTGGGACGGCCTGTTGGTTCCTCTGGAACAAGCGCAATTCAGCCATTTTTGACGATCAGTTTTCCTGGCCAAGTTCTCCCACGCTGGTTGTTTTTAATTTTCTCCGTCTGGGTTCCCTAACCTCTGATTCACTTAGTCGCGCTCGGTTGGCCCCTCGGTCACGTTCTGACCGCTGTCTTGGGTGGTGCCCGTCTCCCTCTGGGTGGGTTAAGTTGAATACGGATAGCGCAAGTTGCAGAGACTCATCTTTGGCCACTGCAGTGGGTCTTCTTCGGGACAGTTGTGGAGCTTGGCTTGGTGGGTTTGCTCAGTCTATTGGTCGTTGTTCCCCAGTTACGGCTGAGCTCTAGGGTGTCTACTCGGGTCTCCTCTTGACTTGGAACCTTGGCTTCCGGCATGTAGTGCTGGAACTGGACTCTATTATGGTGATCAAGCTCCTCTCTGATGGCTCGTAGCGCTCACTCACTCTCAATCCACTTGTACGGGGAATCAATGAGCTCCTGATCCGGAACTGGTTTGTGCTCCCTCGTCACACCTACCGTGAGGGTAACCGATATGCGGACTGGCTCGCGACTCATGCTTTTAATTTGAGCCTGGGGCTCACCACTTTTGACATCGCACCCCCTAGGTGTGCCACTCTCCTTCTGGCGGACATAGCCGGGGGCAGCCTCCCCCGCCATACTTTGTAGTTTGTTTTCGTATTTTGTGCTTTTCCCTTGTAAAAAAAAGGCTCTTGCAGGGTTTCTCGGGCCTACAGCTACTACAGAAATTTTGTAAGGCGTTATGCTAGATTTGCTAGTCCCTAAACAGATCTCTGGAAATCCTCCAGTTTTCACGTAGATAGAGGCTGCTACGGAGGCATTTTTTGCGTTTAAATTTGCTATGACTACTCTTCCGGTTCTAGTCCTCCCATCCTTTTAAAAAGTTTTTGATCTTACCACGATGCCTTGAACATATTGGGTCGTCGCACCATTCACACAACAAATGGCCTTCAGGGTCAGATCTCAATACAATGGGACACTTGAGCAGAGAATGAAGCAACTTGGAAAAGTTTAACCCATTTTTGACCTTGGGAACAAGGTCATTCTCCTAGGGCAAGGCATTGATACTCATGGGCCAGAAAAGGAATCTCAAACAACTGAAATTGAGTTAAAAACTGAAGGAAGATTGGGGCTTAAGTGATGAAAGGCCCAAGAATATGACTACAAAACCTAAATGGCTCAAGGACTACTGTTATGTTACCATGTGCAAAATGGACGAAGACGTATGTCGACAAATCCTTAATTCACCCTCAATTTTCGTTGTATTTAATTACAGTAAAGTATAAATAAAAACGAAAAGAATAAAAAAAATTACTCTTAATCCTCTTTCTCTGTTCAGGAGCCTTCCTTGCTTTGATAAAGAATTTATTTAGCCATTGTTGCTTATCATAATGGCAAGTAGCCAATCAAGAGCTATATCAAGAATAGAATTTCCATATATTGTTTTGCAATTCATCATTATTTGCTAGAGAAAATTTATGTTAGAAGATCATTATTACTTCAATTATATTAGTCTATGTTATACATGAGGACTAATGTGAAAGGATTATGTTTAAGTGTAAGTATTTGGCAAGCTAATTCAGAATAACCCATGTGTCCGTTATATGAAACACTCATAAACACTCATAATTCCGTAAGCCAACTTAGCTTCAAGTGGAGTTCTAATGACTAAAGGTAACAATTATCCAAAGAAAGAAAAAGGGTTCGACTTATAAATATATATAAAAATCTTCTCTTATAAAGGGTTCGACTTATGCAATTCAAGGAGATGCTTTCTATGGATTTCACATGATTGTTCATTACTTTCTCCAAATGTACTTTGACATGTCTTCACAACTAGTACAAATGCCCTTCCTGCATATTTTAAGAATTATTTGCTTGTTTGGTCGCATACTTTTACTAATAGAATAGAATTGACAGACCTTGTTAGTACATTTTTTTAATTCATATTTCAAATAGGTTTTGTAAAGTAGTAAACTAAGAAATCTAGTAAATAGTTCGGCATGGGATTTGTACTTACTCTTTCAAAACCAATTTGAGTACAACTAATTAAAGCGACTTAACAGCAATCATATGTTGTGTTCCAACTTTTCCACTGATGTAGCTAAAATGAAACGATTCGCATTAAATAATGATATACCTGAAATTTATCAAGGACCAACCAGATTCCTGGATCTTACATGACATATTTACACTATATATATTCTTTTTTTCTTGAGGGGAAGAGCCATTATGAATGTGTTGAGTTTATATACAGATCATGAGAACTCGGTAAAACGCTTGCAACTTGCAAAGTTTATTTGATTGCTTCGGTCAATGCAGTGACATTCCTTAGGTTCTAGTTCAGCCCATCAACATTTTAGAAACAGTAGCATGTATGCTCCAACTATCACGGAACATTTTAATAATTCTTCAGGCAGCAGCCACATTCATTATATTTCCTGTCAGTTCCCTTGTAACCAGCAGTCATTTATTTCCTGCAAGTCAGTTGTTCTTTGTCTAAAAAAAGAGAAGTTTTGTAGACATTTGTTTTAGGGACGAGACATCGCAAATGTTCAATAAGAGTGAACTTTGTCTAGCTCTATTTTGAGACTTTCGATAATCATACATCCTTTATAGTTCGTGGAAATAGCAAACAAGTGAAGATACGATGAAAAAAGTTCTTCTGGTAAGATACATGGCCATGTAGGGTGCTACATGTTCATGTCCTTGATTTACACGGTTATGTAGATCAACTATGTAAGTCTTTGTAAATGTGTAAAGAGTGAAGACATATACAGTCATATACATGCTCATGTGGATAATATACACAGTCGTGCGTGACGATTGTGTAACTCTTCGTAATCGTATAAGTTCACAACTCAAGTGATACTGGGAGATACATGATCACTTACACGACCGTGTAGGTAACCATATACGTTGCAGAAAACCTTATTGGAAACATAAAAGAAAAGAAGGCTTAGGTTTGTTTATTGAGAGGCGCAAAACTACCAAAAAGGAAAAGAAAACGGAGAGAGCAAGTATCTTCTAATTCTCATCCTTTTTTATTTGATTTTGGGATTGGGTAGTTAGTTTGTTGATTTGTACATTAACTTTGATTTCAATATTGAATCTTTGTAAGACAATTTGTTGTTGTAAGGTGAGACTTCAAATCTTATAAATCCTTATTAGTAAGTAGTGGATTCACTTGTCGATTTGACTAGTAATTTTTTCCTCTACTCTAGAAGATTTTCCGTTTAAATCTCTATGTTCGTTTCTTTATTGAGTATTTTATTTTCTCACTAATATTATTGGATCACACTTGATTATAGTGCTTTGTTACTACGATTAAGTTGACCTAACAAAGAGAGTTGTGTTTTTGGTTATGTTTTTCTCGTCTCCTAATAAGTGGTATCAAAGTCATCATAATGGAAGGTAAAAATAGCTCTATGGTCAAGTTGACATCTCCAAACTACTCTATTTGAAGGCCCATGATGGAAAATCTTTTGTATTGTAGGATCTTTTTAATCTTATTAATGTGGATAAATATGTGAAGGATGATGTTCTCTTAAAACCTGAAATATGTCACATAGAGAATAAGAGAAAATGAAGTGAAAAACTTTGGGCACTATTAGACTATGGATTGAAATTATCATATTTAACCATGTATATCAAGAAACGAATTCCTTTGAGCTATGGAAGAAGCTAGAAGGTTTGTATGAAAGGAAGAATGCTCATAATAAGATGTCTCTAATTAAGAAGATTGTGAACTTGAAGTTAAAAGTTGAGAAATCAATGTCAGAGCATTTAAGTGATTTCTAGGACATAATCAACAAGCTTACTCAATGAAGATCATTTTTTATGATGAGCTTCAAGCTTTGTTCATATTGAGTTCGTTACCAGATAGCTTGGAGACACTAATGATGACAAATAGTAACTCAACTCCTGAAGGTGTGCTCTCTTTGGATGTAATCAAAGAGACTATTTTTAATGAAAAAATCAGTAGAAAGGAGATTGATGTTGACAATATACAGGCTTTCATGACAGAAAGCAGGGAAAAGAACAAGAGTAAGGGTTTCAAAAGTTATAGCAAGTCTAAGAATCATTCAAATTCCAGAAGTGACAAAGACGACAAGACATGCCACTGTTGTGATAAGCTAGGACACATTAAGAGGTTTTGCTATAAGTGGAAGAGGGATTAGAAAAAGCAAGATCATCATAATGTTGGTAAAGATAAAAATATAGTAGCAACAAATTCAAGCACGGATGATGAGATATCCCTAATTTATGCAACTAGTGAATGTTTACATGTTAGCAATGAGCATCTTATCATTATATTCCATGGGTGGAATGCTTCTCAAATTACAAGGGTGAAGATTTTGGACAAACGTCGGATGCTTACTGACCTTAAGAGATGTACAACATATACCTAATTTAAGGCTTATCAGTTAATGTGTTAGATCAAGAAGGATTTCAACAAACTTTCAAGGATAGGAAGTGGAAAGTATCCAAAAGGCATAATGATGGTTACTTGAGAAGACTTATGTTACTAACTATACAAGGTACACTTGAGAAGATCTACAAAGAAGTCAGAGTTATTAGAGTTGGTGCATTTAGATGTCTATGGCCTTATTGAGGAGTAGTCATTAGGAGGTAACATATATTTTGTTACATTTATTAATGACAATTCGAGGAAGACTTCGGTGTATATGTTGAACTCAAAAAGCCAAGTATTTAAAATTTTCTAGAAGTTTTATATTATGGTAGAAAGGAAAGTTGAGAGGAAGCTTAAGTGATTGCTAACAGATAATGAAGGGGAGTATACTTCCAAGTTATTTGTAGAATAATGTACATCACTTAGCATTAGACATGAGAAAACTAAACTAGGGACTCCATAGTATAATAGGATTGCTGAGAAGATGAACAAAACTAATATAGAGAAGGTTTGTTGCATGCCTAGAATGTCTATATTGCCTAATACATTTTGGGGAGAAGCAGTCTAAAATGTGGTCTTCCTTATTAATCGAGCTTCGTCAATTTTGTTGATTTTAAAATTACCGAGAGAGTATGGACAAGAAAGGATCCCACATATCAACATTTGAGAGTTTTTAGTTATAAGGTATTCAAACAAGTACCCAAGGATCAAAGAAAAAAGCTTGGCTCAAAGTCGATACCTTGCATCTTTATTAGATATGGTGGTGATTAGTTTGGCTTCAGACTTTATGACATAGATAAGCAAAAGATGGTCAGAAGCAGGAATCTGGTGTTCCAGGAGCACAAGAGAGGTGATGATCTTCTGAGTGGAGATAAATTATCACACTATAACTCATCATATGGCATAGTTAGCTTTTCTCTAATTCTTTCAACTACTGAGTAGTCTACAAGTAAAGAAGATGAATTGTGTGACCAAACACACATTGGTGGTGATAAGATATAATCTGATAATGATGAACTACATAAACCACTTCCAAACAATACTGAAAATGAATCCATTGAGGATACTGAACAAGGGGAGCAATTGGATATATCAGTTGATGAAACACAACTTCGAAGTTTGATAAAGGAGAGGCCTTCCACAAGGTATCCAAGTTATGAATACCTATTGCTTATACCTAAGGGGGAGCTTGGGAATGTGCAACAAGTTGTATCTTGTGACAACAAAGATCTTTAACTTGTAGTTATAAAGGAAGAGATGGATTCTTTGAAGAAGAATAGTACATACGAGCTTGTAAAGCTTCTAAAAGGCATTGAAGAATAAGTAGGTGTTCAAAATAAAGAGAGATGATAACAAGGTAAAACACAAAGCAGGGTTAGTAGTGAAAGGATTCAGTCAAAAGAAGAGTATAAACTTTGATGAAATCTTTTCACCAGTAGTCAAGATGACCTTAATCTGAACAATTTTGGGTCTAACTATTTGTTTGGATCTTGAACTCGAATATTTGGATGTTAAAACATCCTTCTTGCATGGATATTTAGGACAGGAGTTATATATGGAGCAATTAGAAGGTTTGAAAGCTGAAGGCAATGAAAATCTAGTCTAAAAGTTGAACAATAGTTTATATGGGTTGAAACAAGCTCCACCATGATAGTGATATCAGAAGTTTGACTCTTTTATGATAGATTATGGTTACAAACAAACTTATGTAGATGCATGCATGTATTTCAAGAATTTCTCGAGTGAAAACTTCATCATTCTTCTTCTTTATATTGATGATGTGCTGATTATAGGTCAAGATATTTTTAGAATCCAAAAGGTGAAAGAGGATTTGTCCAAATCTTTTAATATAAAAGATTTAGGACCTACAAAGCAAATTTTGGGCATGGAGATAACTCAAGATAAGAATAACAGGAGATTGTGGTTGTCTTAAAAGATATATTAACCGAGTGTTGGAAAGGTTCAATACGAAACATGTCAAGCCAATTAGCCCGCCACTAGCACCTCACTTCAAGCAGAGCAAGCATACATGTCCCTCAACAAAAAAGGAGAAAATTAGTATGTCTTATGTTCCATACTTATTTGCAGTAGAATCTCTAATGTATGATATGATGTGTATAAGGCCAAATATTGCACAGGTTGTTAGGTTAATGAGCAAATTCTTGTTTAATCTAAGAAAGATTCACTAGGAAGTAGTGAAATAAATTTTGAGATACTTGAGAGGTAATTCAAAATAAATTTTATGCTTTAGTGATAGGGAGTCAATTCTAGAAGGTTATTAGGTTAATGAGCATATTCTTGTCTAATCTAGGAAAGGTTTACTGGGGAGCAGTGAAATGAATTTTGAGATATTTGAAAGGTACTTCAAATGGAGTTTTTGCTTTGGTGATAAAGAGTCAATTCTAAAGATTATGCAGATGTAGATATGAACGGGAATCTTGATAGAAGAAAATCTATTTCAAGTTTTATATTCAAGTTTGTATAGAGAGCATTTCATGGCAATCAAAACTACAAAAGTGTGTAGCTCTATCTACAGCTAAAGCTGAGTATGTGGCTACAGTGGAAGCTAATAAGGAGATGCTTTGGTTGAAAAGATTCCTCTAAGAGTCGATTGTAAAGCAAGAAGACTATATAGTATTTTGTGATAGTTAAAGTGCTATTAACTTGAGTAAAAATATTATGTATCATTCCCGTACAAAACACATAGACCGCAAATATTATTATTTGAGGTCCGTGATAGAAGAGTAACAATTAATGATGCAGAAGGTTCATACGAACTTGAATGATATTGGTATGCTAACTAAAGTGGTTACAAAAAACAAGCATAAGTTTTTTAGTAAACTTGTCAAGACGTCTAGTAATGTGCACCCTTTTATGGTCCATGTAGGGTACTACACGTCTGTGTCCTCGACTTAGATAACCGTGTAGATCAATTGTACAAGTCCCTGTAATCGTGTGAAGGAATGTGTGAAGAGTGAAAACATACAGAGTCATATACATACCCGTGTGGATGACATACACAATTGTTTATTGGAAGGCACAAAAACATCAAAAAGGGAAAGAAAAGAGAGAGAGAACAAATACCTTCTTATTCTCATCCTTATTTGTTTGATTTTAGGATTAGGTAGTTAGTTTGTTGATTTATACATCAACTTTGAGTTGAATCTTGAATCTTTAGAAGATAATTTGTTGTTATGGTATGAGATATCAAATCTTGTAAATCTTTATTTATTATTAGTGGATTTGTTTATTAATTTGACTGTGATATTTCTCTCTACTCCAAAAGAGTTTTTATTCTCACGAATGTTATTTGATCACATTTTATTAGAGTGCTTTGTTACTGAAATTAAGTTGTGTTTTTTATCGAATTTTTCTTGCCTCCTAACAAACATAACATATGCATGAATAAAATTAATTAATATTTATCACCCAATTTTGAAAAGAGTGAGTGACCAATCAGACAAAAGGCTGATGGTGCCAAACTACCAGTGAGCAGTAAATTGCTTAGCCCAACAGGTATCGGTCCTACTACTGTGGGATTAGTAGTAACTATTGATTACCATTTCATATGAAGATAGTATAAAGCCCAAACAAAGCTCCCAGACTTGTTGACTTTAGCACGAACATGATCCTTCACTCGTTTGGAAGACCAACAAAATTATTAGAAGGAAAAGTAGGAAGACGCACATAAGGAGAAATGGATCTTAAAATCAGTACCTAGACCAACAAAATTATTAGAAGGAAAAGTAGGAAGACGCACACAAGCAGAAATAGATCTTAAAATTAGTACCAAATCTGAAGAGACAGACCCTCTCACAGGCACATACTACATAACTTTCAAGAAATGTAAAATATCATTAATTTTTCAATCAAGGAAAAGGAAAAGGTCAAAAGAAGAGGTAGTGCAAGACAGAGGAAAGCATGAGTAAGACACACAGCACAGGGCTCGAGGCAATAAGAAAGCCTCGCATGTGCGTCGCCAACACATAATTCATTACACCTTGGCTGTCTTACACTAGAGAGTAGAGACTGACTTACCTATACGCCTTCAACTAGCGCGTGGAATACACACTCTCCCTCTCCAGCATACCCATCCATATATATATATTTATAACTCTATATATATATATATATATACTTTTTGAGTTTTCAGCGCCGCTTTCCTGTTGAGAAAAGGGGCACACTTCCTCTGACTGGGTCCTCAAATCTCAGTCGCTTGCCTTGTCTTGTCGAAGAAGGCAATGGTCGGTGATTAATTAAATGGGAAAGACCGTAAAAGAGCCTGTCTGCACGTGACATAGGGAAGGAGAAGAGAGAGCGTACAGAGCACGGTGCTCGAGGTCATGCAAGAAGCAACAAACGTTAATAGAACCTAAATTCACGGACCTTGGCCTACGTACCTCACCCTACATTTCGTTCTTGGGTCTCTTTCTCCCTTATTCTTTTTTAATACCAACTCACTATTTTATTAAGTTCCATTTGCATGCTATAAATAGATTGCCCAAATTAAGTTCCAAGCAACAGCCTCATGGTCTAAGTTCCAATTCCCTGCATTGGCAATGTTTGTTTCATAAATAGAACTTCTAATTAAAGTCATGATAAGAGCATTGAGATGGACAGACTGAATTAGTTTTGGTTGGATCTAATATCAAAGCATGAGAATGTACGAAACAACACATTACACAGTCGAGCAAGTAATAAGATATACATAAAAAGCAAGCTAATGCCAAGTGTATTACCCAAAAGACAGAGCTGGCTAGAGCTAATGATTTTCCAAATTTAGATGCATTTGTTTTGTGGTACTGTCTCCTAAGAGTGATTCTTGTCTGAAACAGGACTGCTAACCAAATCAAGCGCACTTATTTTGGTGTCTTTATGTATGTGTCTATGCAGTGTAGTCTCAAAACCCCAAACCTATATGACTTCCTTTTCATGAACTTTGGGAAAGCGAAAGGACGGACATGCGAATAAATGGCGCCTATGCCAATTGTCAGCTGAGTGAAAAATAGGCATGACAGTGAGAGTACTAACCGTAGCTTAGGAACCGTAGAAGAAGCATAACCAAGCTCACGCAAAATATGAGTTTCCACTATCTACCCAATCGCTGAAATTGTTATAACTGGAGGGACTTGCAATTAAACCAATATGCATGAATTCAATTTTACAGTCGCCCAATGTTTGTTTAAGTGTAATTGAAAAAATCTTATTTATAATTTAGGTCACGTCAATTACGGATACTGGCCTTGCAACCCCTTAATTGTACTTCTGTTCAATGTATCAGCTTCAGATTTGTTGTACAACTGATATATCATTAGCCTCAAAAGACACATTTGGTTTTTCGCCGGTGTCTGAGTCCCAGTGGAGCCTTTATTGCGAAAGTAAAAGTGAACCGAATTTTGTATTTTGGAGCTAATGAATTAACTCAATTGAAACTTATGGTGCAGGTGAGTTGGTAAGGGGCTCTTCTAGCTTAAGTGAGGTTGTAGGTTTGAACCGTCCTCATTTATGCAACAGTTTAAAACTTGAAATCAGAGCATTGCCTCTCATAAGAGACCTACCCAGCTCGAGTGGGGATTAGTCTGGAAGTGAATAGCTTAAAGGTGTCTTCCTATAGTTAGGACTCTCTTAGGACACTTCGTGAGCAATAAAAAAAAAAGAACCCAATTGAGATAAGAGCATTAGTCAATTTTAGTAAATATATAAAACCAATTAAGTTAACCTTACACAACAGCCTAAAGTACTATTATAGTGAAACGATCACTTAATATAGTATCAGAGCAGATTGCTCTTATGTTAGTCGTTAATACTTCGAAATGATAGATTATGTCACGTGTTAGACCCACAAGTGAATGGGGTGTTGAAATATAAAGAGTGGGTGTTTGTTCCACGTTAGAGAAAGAGAAGAAAGAAGACTAACATATAAGTCTAGTAGACTACTCCATCTATCACCAATTAGTTTTAGGATGGAACCTCACTTAAACTTATATGTGTTCTAACTTTTCTGCTCGTATGGGCTTGTAGACCCATTGTAAATTCTAACATGGTATCAGAGCCTTTATTACCAAATGGTTGTGAGTTCAAATCCTACTACTCATCTATTATTCAACACAAGGTAAAATGAGTCTGTGTAAATTTCAAGTCCAAAGGGCTTTCACTTTAAGGGAGTATGTTAATGAATATATAAAACTAATTAAGTTGGCCTTCAGTCAAACATTTCAACCGTTGGCGACCGTGGATTGAAAAACGCAAACGCTACAATGATCTGGATATATTCATTGGGTTAAAAATAGAGTACAATAGAGTCCACTCCTAAGCGTTATGTTGATGAAAGCGACATATCAGTATATAAAATTGAGCTATCAAGATTAAATTTTTTGCGATTTACCAACTTACAACTAGTTATTGGCATGGATGAGAAATGGACCATTAATCACTAATTATATTTTCACTCAACTATTGAGACACCTTCATCCGCTTATGTTAAATCTTTTATTAGGAGGGGAAATGGATGGAATTCTTAAGGGAATTTTAATTCCTAAAACTCAACTATCTTCATAATCTGTTATCCCTTGATAGATATATTTGAAAAAAACCATTCGAAGGGATTATTTCCACTTAAAGTTGTTGAGAATGGCTGATTTGGAGATATGTCAAAGTGGAATAGCATAAAGTGGTTTGACATAAAGAGTTATTACCTAGCTCTTCTTTCATTCTATGGCCTAAACAAGTTAATTACAATAGATAGGCTCTCTTTTCTTAGTTCAATTAAGAATTTTGTCCTATGTAATTTAGGATGAGAAAATAGGAGCTATTTGTTCTTCGAGTGTCATTTCTTTAGGGACATTTAGTCTTGGATTAGACAAAAATGTCTTTGGTTCTTAAGCACACATCAATAAACAGGGATTCTACAATGGTTTATTAATTTCAATACTACTTCCCATCTTAATACAATTATATGCCGAATTTCCTTTGCAACTTGCATTAAGGAAATATGGGTTGAAAGGAACCTACGCAGGTTCTAAGATATCAATAAAAGTCAACAACAAATTTTTTTAGCGTGTTTATACTAAAGTCAAAAAACAAATAATCTCCTTAAGATCTATCAAGGAATGCTCATCTCAACTAACTACCTTATGGAGAATATAGAGAAGTATGAAAGTCAAATGTACTAAGGAGATTTCTCAACAAACAATTCAGAAGAAATGGAAAGCATCAGACAGAAGACTTACCGCAAGGTGATAGAGGGCAAAGACACTATGGAGCTTTGGTTTAACTAAGAACCCATCTATTATTGAGACTATCAACTGACAGACTGGTAAAGAAAGTGCTATGAGGAAAAGCACAAGAAAGTTGAAAATAATCACTTTGCATCGGTAAGAATCTATTGTGGAAGACAAAGAATGGAAATTTTGTTTATGAAGAATTTGTCTTATTTACCTAATCTGAGATTCTTCTCCATGAATCATTCTTACATGTCCCCCTCGAGGTTGGTGATCTCTAGAATCTTCCAATCCTAATAGGGTAAAACAAGAAGAATCATTCGAAATATTAGGGATTTCTATACCCCTTTTACATAACGATGTGGGTTAAAGGGATTTAACTTCAAACATTGTAGTGTCTAGAGACCTTGATGGTTTGTTATACTCTATCATTTTTTCTGTGTTGGCTCTTAGTGTTTTGTAAATGTTATTGTTTTTATATTGTTGGCTTTTGATGTAGGAGAGTGTTAATGCTCTCCAAACATTGATCTCCTCTTTTCTTATTATTAATCAATTTAATTTTTTCAAAAACAAAAACACACAACAAACCATATTTTACCTTAGGTATGGTTGTGGTTTCGGAGTAACAAAAGTCCATACTGTTTAACAACCTTATTGGCTTTAGAAAAGAACAAAGAACCTATGCACCTGAGACTGTGACATTGGTAGCAATATGCGTGGGAGGAAGGACCTCTTGGGATCTCATAACCTTTTAAATATGTATTAACAAAGACACTAGTTCCAATTGGATGTGTTGTTATAAGATTTGAACCTTTCAAGTTTATCTTACTCGCGCTACTTATCTTGATAATCACTCTCCTATAGGTATACATTTAAACAAACATTTTTTAATAGGGTCAGTAAGATTATATCCAACCTTTTGGATATCTTATAACCTTCTATTATCTAATTTAATTCTAAACTTATTGGATAATATATGCTTCAACTAAGCATAATATCTCAAAATCATTAACTGTATTTTGATTTATTAACTGTTAATAAATCATTTTTAATAGGCTGTTTTTCCCGATTAACTGTATTTTCATTTATTTATGCTTTTATTGTAATTTTAGTTACATAAAAATTTTCCATGTTAGTTTTTACTTTTCTCTGTAACTTGCATCATTCTCATATTGTCTTATTTACATGTGAGTCTACCGAAAACACCGTCTCTATTAAATAGGGGTAAGGCTGCGTACTATCAGACCTCCCCAGACTCCGCTTCATTGCGGGATTTCGAACTAAGTGATGATGATGATGATGAAGTACATTTAGAGCATACTTAAAAAAACAATTTAGTGACTAACTAAAAAACAAAGATTGAAAAGACTAAGTGGCAAGTTATTGGATAATCACGATCTTTCATTGTTGATTAAGCAAAGACACTTGAATATGTGGAATTAAGTTGAACTTTTGGTAGATTCAACATATCATGAGTCAAGAACATCATAAAAGAATCCTCCATTTATTGCTTTTGTTGTTTATAGTAAGTTTCTATGTAAATCTTCATTAGTATCAAAGCCTAATCATGATTCTTCTCATGTTCCTCAGTGAATCTAGATATGTTGTGCATGGTCACATTAGTTCTTATGCATGAAGAAGAATAAATGAAAGTATTTATCATATTTAGCTTGAGTATGTATATCTACAATGAACCAAACTTAAGAAATCAATTCTATTTGAAGGAATTATTTGAAAATTTATTTTTTAATCAATATATGAAAGTGGATCTTATTAGAAAGTAGAATTCATAAAGATTGTAATGGTATATTACATGTGTAAATTGTATATACAGAATGTGAACTATGCCTTATTAATGTTAACAAGATATTTTTAAAGCACAAAACGTTAATGTTTGTTGAAATATGATGATGTGTATGATAATATGACATCATGTATGTTATTTGTTGTTTGTGATATGATTGTTTGAATTTTATATTTATCATATATGATTGATCCTATCACATAATATGATTGTTTGAATTTTATATTTGTTGTCTGTTGAAATATGTAACATGTTGATTTGTGACAGTATTCACATAATATGATGTGAATTAACCCATTGATATAGATGTTATTGGAAACTAGATTTTGAGACGACTCTAACAGTATATTACGTGCACAAATCAAAATTTTGGTTTAAAAAGTATGATTGTTTGACTGTTTAAAGAGTATTGGTAAAACTCATTTTTACCAATGGACCCACATGATGATATATGATAAGAAATATGTTACTAGAGTCAAATGTTCTATTTCTTGAATATTTGATAAAGGGTGGACCCCATATATTTTTAAAGAAAGACAATGATAGTTGTTATTAATGTGTAATGCTCAATTTTTATTGTTGTTACGTTAGTGTTTATAGAAATAATAATTTTGAGCATAAGAAACTAATGAAAAGTTAGTGGGAGTTTTAAATGTCATATTCTGCCTATTACAAAATTTAATTATTGGTTTATTTATTTATTTCTTTTTTTCATGAAAAAGAAAAAAAATGTCAATATACATATGAAATATTTCTTGCTATATTTGAGTATTTGCTTTAGATTATTTTTTGCTAGAATTGGTTATTTATGATTATCTTGGCAATTTTCAAAATTACTTGATTTAGCAATTTTGTTTAAGGCATGTTTGTAATTGAATGTTACAAAATTTTAAAAACATGCTAGTATGCCAACTATGATGTACATATAAGTGGGATTATATTGAGTTAAGTAAAATTTATTACTCAACATATGATTTTTTTGTTAGGTAAAATTAAATAATTATATTGGAAACTTTATGATGTAACGTTATTCTGCGAGTATCAAAGTCTCCTTTACTCATTTATGTTTCATTATAATTATTTAATATGATTGTTTCTACAAAATTGATGTATATATGGTGCTAATCGAGATTTATTCAAATGTTACAATGTATTTCTTAAATGGCTTCCAAACAAATCATAGCTGATCTTGACAAAGGTTAAAAGTTTAATGGTGATAATTTACATATATGGCACCGTAAAATTTAGTATATAATTGAGGAGCAAGAGGTCCTATAGGCCTTAACATCTGTGATGGATTAACCTAAAGAGGATATTACTGCTTAATGCCATCGAGATCATGAAGCTTATGATATTTGGAAAAAGAAAAGTAATACACCTCGCATCACGTTGCTTAGTAATATAGAGAATGATCTCATGTGCAAGTATGACCAATACCCATATACAAATGCCTTATGGACGACTTTGAATATGAAATTTGGAAAGACTTCCACAACTCAGCTACGTGGCCTAAGTCTCAAAGTTGAGAGCTACAAAAAGCATCATGATCATTCAATGAAAAAGCATTTGAGAGTCATGTCTGGCATCATACGCGAGTTAAAATTGGAAGAAATCTTTGCAATGAGCAGCAGATCCAAAAGGTGATTTGATCACTTCTTGATAATTGGGAGCACATGGGGGTCAATCTAACACATAATGACAACTTAAAAACCTTTTAGGCTATTGTACATCATTTAGAGTTGGAGGGAGAAGGCCTAGGGGCAGCCAAACCTCCAAATTTGTTGGTTGTTGAGTCTAGTTCTCGTAAGGCATTTAAGCGTAAGAGAAAACGAATTGGAGTTGCTTTTAAAGGAAATGATGAATATATGCCTAATAAGAAAGCCAAACGCAAGAGGGGAAAATGAGCTAGCAAAAAGGACAAAAGCAAGACGAACTGTTACAATTGTGGTCAAATAGGGCCTTTCGCTCATGAATGTACTGAGCCAAAAAAGTTCCAAGAGATACACCTTGACCATATTCCTTGTGTTACTTATTATTTAGCGACTACTGTGTTAGTTGCTGAATGTCTCTATACGTGGATTATGGACTTAGGTACAACTAATCATGTCACGAGGGACTGTGTAGGGTTCATTGATTATAGTCAAATTCCAGTTGGTAGCATTAAAGTATACATAGGGAATGATTCTGGTGTTGATGTGCATGGCATCAGCTTTTATAAACTGGATATGCGAAATGGTCGCCCATTATATCTCCATGATGTATTTTATGCTCTAAATATTCGACAAAGTTTAATTTATTTTCTTACTTTGCGTAAGCTTAGTTTTCACATGATACTTGAGAATAATTTTTTGGATATTTTTTTGGGAACAATTTGTTATGGTTTAACTTATATTATGAATTGTTTTATGTTTTTGGATATTATTAATAGTTCTAATATTCATAATAGTTCATTTTTGCTGCTTGCTTCTTTTGATATTAGAAATAATGATTCACTTATATGGCATAATAGATTGGGCCATATTGGGCAAGACAGAATGAAGAATAGCTAGAGAAGGTCTACTTGCTAAAATGGACTTGCCCACGTGTGATCATTGTTTAGTAGGAAAGTTAACCAAAAAAACCTTTTGCAAAGGCTCAAAGGGCAAATTTTCCTTTACATTTAATCCATTTTGACATCTGTGGACCATTAAATGTGAAGGAAAGGCATGGTAATTCTTATTTTATCATATTTACAGATGATTATATGAGCTTTGGTCATGTCTATTTGATCTCCCATAAATCTAAAGCATTGTATTGCTTTAGAAAGTATATTGCTGAGGTTGAGAATCAATTAGATAGATAAATCAAAAGTTTAAGAACTGACAGAGGCTGCGAGTATCTATCTATTCAATTTAAAGAATTATGTGAAAGAAAAGGAATTATGAAACAATTAACGATTCTAAGAACTCTGCAACAAAATAGTTTAGTGGAAAGAAGGAATCAAACTTTACTTAACGTGGTTAGGTCAATGATAGCATAAGGAGTTGATAGTTACCATTAAAAAGTGGTTGTCCTCAAATTTTGAAATGAAGGACATAGGTGAAGCAAATTATGTACTTGGAGTGAAAATCTTTCACGATAACTCTAAGAGACTTCTTGGTTTGTCACAAGAGACTTACTTGAGACAAGTATTTGAACATTTTCAAATGCATAATTACAAACCTATTAATATTGCTATGGTTATAGGTGAATCCTTAAGTCTTAATAACTGCCCTAAAACTCCTAAAGAAAAGGAGAAAATGAGTTATGTTCCATATGCAAATGATGTAGGTAAATTGATGTATGCCACGATATGCACTCAACCTGACATTTGTTTTACAGTAGTTTAATTAGCCGTTTCTAAGCAAACCCTGGTTTAGATCATTAGAAAACTGTTAGAAAGATTCTTTGCTACATATAAGGGACTCTGGATTAAATATTGTGCTATTAAGGTTCGGATTTATGACTTATTGGATATTCTGATGTTGATTAGGGCAAAGATCCATATGAGCATAAATCAACCTTTGAATATGCTTTCTTAGTCAACAATGACACTATTTCTTGGATGAGTAAGAAACAAGCATGTATTTCTTTATCCATGATGGAAGCAGAATTTTTGGCTTATATGTCAGTTGTGCAAGAAGAAATGTGACATAAAATGTTCCTTGAGGATCTTAATGTGTTTAAAGAAGTATCTTAGCTTATCACTGACTATTGTGATAATACAACAGCTTCAGATTTTATCAAAGATCCCAAGTATCATAGAAGAACCAAACAATTGGTGATTGAGCCAAGTTTATATTATCAATTGGCTGTATTTTCATAACTGTTTATACATTCGTTGACTCCTAATTGATGATTTTTGTGCTTAAATTGGTTCCTTATCATGAGCTATTGTAATTCACAAATTGTCAGTACATTGTCACAATTTGATATTACTTTCTCTATAATTTTCACAAGAACAATTGATACTGCAAAATGTTACTTTTTATTGCAGGAGCAAAGGAGTCAACCCATCAGAAAGTCAATAGGTCGTGAGTCCTATTCACACGTCGCGACGCACGATAATCTACACATCGCAACGAGCAATTCACTTCCACACGTCGCGACGCATGTTAATTCACACGTCGCGATGAGCGAGTTAATTCGACACGTCACGGTGAATGTTTATTCACACGTCGCGACGTGCAGGTAGATACCCAGACTGCATTTTGAAACTTCTCTCACTGTTTTAACCCGACCTGTGTCCATCATTTATAAACCTTGCTATTTTTAGGTCAAAAGACGAGTCATACTTCAGGGACACTGTGGAGGCTGAAGACAGACGATTAATTCTTTCCACCATCATCTTCCAGTTCGGTCATCGCCGTTCATCATCATCATCGTTTCATCGCCACCGTCAGTATTTTCAGCTACCATGGGTGACGTCCAATCTTTACCAGTCGAGAGAGAGTCCGAAGTCATGAGCAGCTAAACCACATTTCTTCTTGAAAATGTAGCAATGGCTTGAGTTCACCGGTTCTAAAAGGGAGTTGATCTTACATCGTCTATGTTTATTTGCAGTGTTGTAAATTCCTGAGTTAGGGTTTACTGCCTGTATTTAAATTAGCTTGGTTATAGTTTAATCAAGTGTTGAACGATGACTTGTGTTATGGATTGATTAATGTAGAACTTTGGTGCTTAATATATGAAGTCTCATATATGTCTATGGTGATTGTGTTAACCCTCTTTATCTGCCTAGTTGTGTTTGATATTGAGATTATGCTTGAGCCATTTGACCGATT
>JANIPM010000231.1:40692742-40708546 GCA_027478405.1 Erythroxylum cassinoides
AACACACTTAATATTTTGAATTATTGTACAATATCTTGTTTTTATCATCTTTATGTATTTGCATTTCATTGGTGATAGTTAGCACACACACACACACACACACACACACACACACACACACACACATATCTATTTTTTTTTATAGAAACAAGGTAGTTGACTCCCTCACACAAGTAATTATCCTTTTAGGTGGTGTTAAGGGCAAGCAAAAGATGAGACACTTATATTGTCACCTTGGCCAGATGTAAAGATGAGATCTAATAGTTAGATCACATATGGAGCACCCATAATCCATATATGCTTTTTTTTAAGCCAGACGTGAGATCGTTAATATATTTGATTGAATTAGAGAACATAGAAAAATCTTGAGTAAGGTGCTTGAACAACAATCTGACTAAGATTTGTACGATATCTTTTTTGATATATCGCAACATGCATTTATACACATGTGCTTTGCGATCATGAAAGGAAGCGAGCGAATGAATCCTTGCTTCATCACTATATGAGTCCGTAAAAACATTTCATTGGTCTTGTAATATATTCCCTTAGGACTTCAGATTGTGTCAAGAGGTTAATGGTTAATCTAAGCTACTTTAGTATGTTTCCGACAGTCATGAGAGATTCAACCCTATGGAGCATTACTAGGAAAGCTATTAATTTGAAAACCATTTGACACTAGGGCAAAAGAAGAATATTGGAATTATGATCATGTACTATACTTATTCGTCGACGAGTTATGGTGCTTTTAAAAAAGTGACATAATTATAAGTATAATACACTAAGAGTGGAGGTATATGTATGCTCTACGAGGGATTAAAGATACTGTACTTGACATAATCAAATAGTTTTGGGGTATACTGAATCCTTAATTAATGTTCTCTATATTTGAGGGTTGATGTCTCTATGCTGGCTCTAATTGGTTTCTAGTGTAGTACTCTTGAATTTTGATAGACTCAGCGGTCGCACCATTCATTTGTCTGTATAATTAAGTTCAATAACAATGTTAAAGGATGGAATATGCAACATCTTCCTCGTCATGTGCGAGTGAGAGATGATGGCATATATGATTGATGGTTATCTGCCCATGACGATAACTAATGTGCAAATTCAAATATTATGATAAGGTGACTAATGTTAGTTACCGTAAGATAAAATATGTTATCCCAATCATCCATATCTCCTTAACTGCTTAATCAGTTTTTAATATATAAGTACGTATAGAGCATACTTGAAAAAACAATTAAGTGACCGACTAAAAAACAAAGTCTGAAAAGTGATTGAGTGGTAGGTTATTGGATAATCATGATCTTTCATTATTGAATGAGCAAAATACTTGAATTGGTGGAATCAAAGTTGAACCTCTTGTAGATTCAACATACCGTGAGTCAAGAATATCGTAAAAGAATCCTCCATTTATTGTTTTTGCTATTTACAGTAAATCTCTATGTAGATCTTCATATACACTTTGTTATTATATATGAGATAAACTTGATATAAACAAATGGCCTCATTTTTACTAATAACAAGGAGTAACATTTTTTTAAAAAAAAATCATATATATCCGTAACTTATAAGTGAAAGCGCAATCACGATACATGATTGAGCAGCAACGTTATCTTAGAAGTACGATTAGATTACACCATGTGAGGGAGAGAATGTCCTTTTCTGAAGCTGAGACATCATTATACCTCCCACAAACACTCATGATTATACATGTAATTATTTGATAGCTCTTACGTCGAAACCACTAAGTGCATAAAATTTTATAAACCAAAACGTACGATATGATGGTTACTTATATTGGATTAATCATAATTACGTATTCCCTGAAAGTAATCAAGCTTAGAAAAGTTGTAGAGATCAAGCAATGATCGTAGTTTTCCTTAAAGTTGTCATTCTCGCTTGAGACAATCACGAAGTAAACTTTCTATCTGACTGTTAATATGACCAAAAGAAAGAAATATAAAAGACGGATGGATGAATCTCCATGTGCAAAATCACACGGAGCTTCAAGCTGTATAGATTGATTCTTTCTTAATAGTCCCTACACTTAGGCGTAGATTGCAGATGATACTGATTGCCAATCAATCTCACTCGTAGCTGGTGCGACGCGCAAACAGATATGAACCGAACTTTTCCCTATTATGATACAACTCATTCCCAGCTTTATTTTCTTCATTTTGGACCAGGACACCCCTTTTATCAATAAGTTCATAAATTCTGTAAGAGGAGCTAGTCTTTGAATGTAAGCATTGTAATTACTATATTTAGCCTTTGCACTTTGGTGTTGCTGGAAAACTTGACAACAAAAGGAAGGGGAAAGGAGATGAATAAAGAATCACAGGTGTACGGTGTACCACTTCAGGCTTCGGTGAACGAAAAGAAAGGAAGGAAATGTTCATCATTTAACTGCGTTAAGAATAATAACTGCAATAATTATTACATTAATAGGATTCCTTAAGACACAATGACCTGTTAGGCTTAGGAGTAAGCCTATATATACTTAGATATCGATTAACTAAATATACGTACCTTCTGATATATGTTTAGTGAAAAGAGAATATTTGCTTCTTTTCAGCAGGATCTGCTTCCATTTCCAATCCCACTCTGTCATTTCTTTCTCTTCTCTGATTGACTTGCGCATGAATTTAACTAACAAGTAACAACTAACAAGAAGGTATAAAAATGATAAACAGGATTTTCACTTTTTTTCATGCCAATTACAGAAGAATAAAACTGAAAATTGATACTCTAATTATGCATATACTAGTCTTATTCTTTTATTTTAATTAGACTCGCATCCTAGAGCCTATAATCATTTCTGTGGACATGTTACTTAATTATGAAATATATGGTGCGATGAAACTAATTATGTAGCGTGGTTCCAAAAGGCAAGTATGATTTATTTATGAGATACATGGATCGTTCTAAGGTCGTCAATGGCATAATTATTTGCAAGTAATTACATCATAAATTCTTTTTTCATTCCAAGTTGTATCTCGTTATTTTGATTATATATATTCGATAAGAGGAGAACAAGAAGGGAAAACGGTACGGTAACAAGCTGTCTTAAGATTCCAAATTCAAGCATTGAATGACATTATCTGTACAAAATTTGATGAGATGAATGCAGAATTTGACAACTCTGAAGAAGGGCTTTTAAGTAATTATCTCTGAGAAACAGATCATCTGTTCTGAATATCATCTCTTTTATACGTTTGCGTAAGACTATATGCGGATGAGATGGCAGAACAAGTTAACCGTAAGAGAAGCTTATTCTTGTGGAGATACTTTGGTATAGTCAACGATGAAGATGGAATGGGCACTGATGACATTTTGGACTTAACGTTTAGATGTGACCAGGTTGAAAATGAGCTGCAAGCTGGCCCTCAACAGCTACATGGTGTTTGGTTTTCAAACCTAAACCTAAACCTAGCCTGATAGGGTGCAAGTGCAACCGCTACACCCAAAGTTTCGGTTCGTCTGTCCTATTTACAACTATGGCATGGCTGCTGTAATCATTGATACAACAATCCCTATAAATAATTATTAGATCGTAGTTACTACAGTGACATGAAATGTAACGGACGAGGAATCATTCTAATTTTATGGTATCTTATTGTATTCAGAACTTTTCAGTCATTTATTTCTATAGGATTTGTATTTATTTATGCAAGATTTACGCGACTCACATAAATAAATGACTGAGATTCACTGGACACAATAAAATACTATAAAACTGGACAGAAGATCTGGATTCATAACGAACATTGAGCTACCTATACTTTTGATATTCGAAACATTGGCAGGGATTCAGCGATTTCTCATTTTGTTTTCTTTCTTAGCAACCAATTAAACATGTATCATGGAATTTACAAATATGCTATCGTCAGTATCTTTTTATTATTTACTATATAATTAATGGCTTTGAGATCCAGCTCTTACTATACACAAATTCTACCCCTTCAATGTACATGTATAACATCAAATACAACGCTTATATATTAGCAAGCTCGTGAAAAGGCAAAACAGCCTTCATTGAAACAATTCAATTGTCCAGATTCGATCGACATTTTTAAAGATTTGCCTTTTCTTGAATTGAAATGATGTTGGAATTTCAATTATAGTATCACATGATTTTTATTTTAAATGGCAAGTACTTGCTCTACCTTCCCTGTTACTCGATAATATTATGATAGTATATATCTGTCTCCATTTATTAGTATTACTCTGCCAACCGACATAGATGATATCACGATTAACAACATTTTACAGCCTTTACTGTAAGAAGGATCTCTCAACTTGTACTATAATTTACAGATCCGAAGAGAAATTAAAAAAAAAACAGGGAATTATCTTTAATCGTACTGTAATATCTGAAATGGCATTTATTTAGTTAATGACCGGTTTTGTCAAATTAAAGCCCTGAGCAGCAAAGCATTCATTTCAATTCATCGTATCTGCAACTAAATAACTACTCAGTAATCAAAAAGAGAAAGAAACAGGAAAATTTAAAAGAAAATGGTTATCATGCCTATTGAAGTTTGCAAGTGTCTTCTATTTTATTTGTTTTCTGTTTTACGTTGTTTCACTACATACATCTATTATAGTCAAAGTTTGATAACTAAGTCATCAAAAGTTGTCATAATATTAACTTTTTCAAATGCTCAAACCTTGACACAATATTCCTTTTGTATCAAACTATCTTCCCACAATAGCTTAACTTAGAAAATCTAATTCTCTCTTGAACTATCAAAAGTTAACTAATTTTAATGATGACACCTTACTTATCCCCTTTCAAACTATTGTCTCACCCAATAACGCAAACCGGTTCATATTGAATCCAACCCAATAATGCACATTATCTTATATTGAATCTAGTATATGATGATTGGTTTCATAAAAATCAATATCTTTTATAATATTAGATATTCTCTTCAATAACTAAAGAAGTTTTCTTACATGTGATTAGTTTGACTTCAACATACTGGGTGATACAAAGGTCACCTTGGAACTTAATTTTCACCAAAGTTGATTGCCAACACCCTTTGTACGGCAGTCTCACTTAGGTCCGTTTAAGCAAGACTTTAGTCTTCAACGACCCTCGCAGCATTTACGTCACACATTTGAAGAAACAATATTACAGAAGCAATAAGAAAATAAAGGAAATAAGAAAATAAGAGAGATACGATAAAACTAACCTTTATATTACTTTCTCTCAAAAGAATACAAGGAATAGTCTCTCTAACTAAAAATGAGGAGAGCAAAGCTCGAATGAGCTATATATATGCGCTCTAACTTGGAAGCCAAGTTACATTTAGAATCTCACTTAAACTGAATTGCCTAAGATTATGCTAAGATTATGTCTATCTTTATCATATTACGTCACGTGGACCAATTGAATGACACCCCATCCAAATAAGATTTTAACTGATAAGATATAATCTACAAGATAACAGAAAGATAGAGTTTACATTCAAATATGAAGCTAGCATCCTTATCCTTAAAGATCTCCACTATCTTTAGATGTTGAGTCCCACTGTAACTCTAACTCCTAATTGTCACCACATCATCCAAGATCTCCTCACGATCTCTATCCGCTAATGATGCAGTGAGATCTTATCGAAGCCTACATAGCACACTGGCCTTATCTAATGTTTCTCACAACAAGTCCGCTAGTCGTGGTCCATTCATTTGAGCATGGACCAAGTCCTTAGTCCATCAAGTTCTTAGCCTAGGTCACGTCAATATTCACAAGGTCTGAGACTCTACCAAAATTCACACCAAGTCTAATCCCACTCACCTATGCTTGCCTTAGTATTTTCGCATGTCTCTCTTATGCATGTAATCCAGCTAATCTTTCTCTTAAGACCCATCGTGAAGGCCGTTGAGAAGTGCTCTGAAATTTAAGGGTCTAATAAACCACCCCCACTAGATGGATTAGAAACCCTCGTCGAATTAGTCTGTTGGCACTCCTCCACGAGTGGTTTCTTTAAAGACTCCTTAGTCAACTTTTGAAGACGGTAACAAGTCTTCAAGTCAATTGGCACTTCATCCACATACCATTGTCCCAATCCATCGGGGTTGTCTTTGCTTCCACTTAGACTGTTAAGGCTCATCACGCCTACCAAAAATATGTTCAAAAGAACTCCATCCGCAGAGCTTTCCCTGTCACCTTGATCCTCCGCAATCTTGGAAATGATATGCTCCTTACCCGCCTTTTGTTTCGGACTTTCTCAAGCATAGTTTGGCTCCTTTTCAATGATCATAGCCGACACATGTGCTACCGGTGTTGTAGTCTCCTACGTCCTACCAACGAATCTACAACAATTAACAAAGAAGAATTTTTCATCATGCATAACCATCATACCTCCTAAACTTGGGTACAACACCGTCTTTACTGCCTTAAGGAAGTCGATCCCCAATATCATTTTGAAATCCTCAAATGGTAAGACCATGCAACTCATCTTGGCATGCCAACTCCCTATGCTCACTGGGACATTGTAAACAACTCCCATCACTACTTATGCCTTACCCGTAGGGGTTCTTAAATTTGTCAAAGTCTTAGACACTCTAAACCCTAATTAACTTACGCACCACCTTTCTATGACAAAGGAATGTGACGCACCCGTATCTACCATCGCAGTCACCTCTATCCCATTAACCTGTATTCTCACATACATCAGATCATCATAGGGATTAGGTTCTTTACTAACCAGATTCAACAACACAATCAAATTTAGCTGCATCATTTGAAGATTCTCCCTCTTCTTCGACCATCAAGGTGTTTAGCTTCTCTTTCCTTGGACATTCTCTTGCATAATGTAATCCACTGCACAGATAACAAGTAATCTTGCCCTTTTTAGAGGACATTTCCCCACTCTCGAAGCCACCCTTTTACTTGCTTTTCCCCTGTAAGTCTTCCTTCTTGGAATCCTTCTTCTTCCTCCCCTTAGTATTCTCCTGCTGAGCATGGCCTTTGCCCTTCACAAAATTAAAGGAGCTTGTCTTAGTTTCCTTCATCGCTCGAAAGTCGACCAAGGCATCAAGGACTATGATTGCAACAACCATGTCCTTCACATTTTGCCTCCACAACTCCTTTTGCGCTTACGATTGTAACCCAGACAAAAAGTTGAAGAATTTGTCTTCGTCTGACTTGTTTTCAATATCAAGTAATAGAGAACTAAAAGACATAACATAGTCTCCTACCAAACCATCTTGTTTCAGTTTCTTCAAGGCATCCCTCGCAAGCTATGAAGTATTCAATAGAAGAAATTAATCCTTCAACTCCTTCTTCATGAGCTCCCACGTATCCACAGGAGTTTTAACTACACTGATCTCCGCATAGGTCCTCGTCCTTCACTAGAGTTTAGCATCCCCATCTAAGTACATGGTCGTCACATTGAACTTCTCAGTATCAGATACCTAGCAGCTGCAAAGTACTGCTCTATATCATACAAGAAATTTTACAACACCTTAGCATCCCACATGCCTTCGAACACCCTAGGTTCACATACATTCACAAATGAAAGTTGTGTTGTGGAGCTTTCAACCCGGTTAACATCTGGCATTGCAATGATAAGTCTCAACACAACGATCTCAAACTGAGCCTCCTCTTATGTCTTTAACAAATCTGCCATTTTTTGTTCCAACTGTTGGATTCGCGTCTCCAACATCTCAAATCGAGTATTATGAGATGTGGCCTCTTTCTCCTTGAGGAATTGGCCCAATGAGTGTCTCCACCCTAGTCACTCGTTCTGTCAAGTTACCTATTACCATCCCGAAATTTGGCTCTGATACCAGTTGATGCAAAGGTCACATTGGGACTCAAACTTTCACCGAAGTTAATCGCCAACACCCTTTGTACGCCAATCTCACTCAGGGCCGCTTAAGCAAGACTTTAGCCTTCAACGACCATCGCATTATTTACCTCGCATACTCGAAGAAACAATGCTACGGAAGCAATAAGAAGATAAAGGCAATAAGGAAATAAGATAGATACGGTAAAACCAACTTTTATATTACTTTCCCTCAAAAGAATACAAAGAATACTCTTTCTAACTGAAAATGAGTAGAACAAAGCTCGAATGAGATATATATAGGCAATCTAACTTGGAAACCAAGTTACATTCATAATCTCACTTAAACTGAACTGTCTAAGATCGTGCTAAGATCACGTCTATCTTTATTGTATTATATCACATTGACCAATTGGATGACACCCCCATCTAAGCAGGACCCTAACTGATAAAATATAATCTACAAGATAACGAAAAGATAGAGTTTACATTCAAATAGGAAACTAGCATCCTTATCCTCAAAGATCTCCACTATCTTCAAACGTTGAGTCCCACTGCAACTTTAACTCCTGGTTGTCGCCATATTATCTACGATCTCCCCACGATCTCTATCAGATAATGATGCAGTGTGATATTACCGAAGCCCACATAACACACTGGCCTGATCTAATGCTTCTCATAACAAGTCTGCTAGTCGTGGTCCATTCATCCGAGCATGGTTCAGGACCTTAGTCTATCAAGTCTTCAGCCTGGATCGAGTAAATCTCCAAAAGGTCTAAGACTCTACCAAAATTTGCACCAAGTTCGATCTCACTCAACCATATTTGCCTAAGTGTTTTTGCATGCCTCCCTCATGCGTGTAATCCAGCTAACCTTCCTCCTAAGGCACATCATGAAGGTCGCTGAGAAGTACTTCAAAATTTAAGAATCTGACACTAGGCTTGGAAAGTATTAGAAAATGCTTTTGATTCTATATCTTATAATCATCAACTTCAACTCAATCTTAAATTATAGGAGTTGAAGAAAATTGATTCAGATGTATCACAGTATCTTTAACGCATAAAAGTTCTTACTGGTAAACTTATTGTCTCTAGACACGTTATTTTTCCCAGAGAATATATTACAAATTTAGTCTAAATTTTCATCCCATTATTATTACTCTAAGTCTTAAATTTAACCCTCTTCATTCCATAAATTGTATGGACAATTACTTGCACATGAGATTCTCCTTAACAGCTTTAAAGATGGACCACTTACCAACGTTGCATATATGTTATCCTCCATACTAAACAAGACTTGCAGTTGGCTCAACATCAATCCTCTTTAATAAATTAGTATCAAAACTGTTAAAATAATTTTGGAGATCACAAAAACAAGGGGCCATATTAGATTTGTGGTTATAAAAATCATAAGACCGATTAATGATGACATTGAAATGATTGTCAATTTTCAAACCCATAGATCAACATGCCATGGTATGATGGTATGTCAAAAGATAAAGTTATATCATTTTATTAATCCATGATAAATATGGCACAAAAATTCCAACATAAAGGTTAATTTATGCCATGGTATCCACATGTCAATGTTATTCATCATCTCACTTCGAACATATCCAACTTGAGCAAACGCACAAGAACATCCAGGGGATTAAATCCAAATAGGTAATGGATAAGGTTGACAAATAACTCATCCTTTGCAAAATAATAACTTTCATCTAAGAGACGTTTTTTAGTTCCCAAACAACCAAACCTTCTTTCTGTGCTAAAATTTGCTAATGACAATGCTTCTTCCTTTCAATCTCAACGTTCCTTTTTTAGATTTAGAATTAAGTGACGAAGGAAATCCTACTGCACAGACGAGTAGAGATGGATTGTACATCTTTACAAAACTATTTAAATAAGTTTCAATTAAGGAAATAGTTTCTTTTGGTGATTGGCATGCTCGATTAGGACATCCTCATAATCAAACTATTTCTAAAGTCATAATGCAAAACAAATTGTCTTGTTCTTTAAAAGCTCATCATGCGTACTTCTTGTCCTCTAAGAAAATGTGCAAAATAATCTCTTCCTTCTTTTGAAAATAAAAGCAAGGCACCATTCGAGATAGTCCACTTAAATTTTTCGGATCTTACACCTAATTATCTTCCTTAGGTCATAGGCATTTTGTTTTTTTTATGAATGACTTTTCTAAGTACACTTGGATTTATTTTTTATCGAAAAAAAGTGATCTTCCTCATTTTTTTCATTTTCAATCTATGGTTGAAAGAATGTTTATACCAAAACAAAAAATTTTCATTCAAATTTTAGAGAGGAGTATCAAAAGCTAAGTCATTACTTTTTAAAAATAAGAATTATCCATAAATTGTCTTGTTGTCCATATACACATAAACAAAATAGTGTTGTTGAATATAAAAGACAACACATTGTAAAATATAAAATTCAACACATTGTGGATACTGGACTTACACTTTTGGCTTGTGTCAATATTCCTTTTAACATTTTGGACATATCTTTGTATACTAGCATCATTTTTATTAATTATTTACGTACATATGTTATTTGGAAAAAATATCTTTTTTAACTACCATTTCAAAAATCACCAAGCTATAATAATTTAAAAATTTTATTATGCCATTTTCCCATTAATTTGACCTTGTAATAATTATAAATTCTCTTTTCGAAGTAAAATGAGTGTATATTTAGGTCATCCTTCCAATCATAATGGACTTTGTTGTTTCGACATAGTCACTGGCTTCATATATGTTGCCAAACATGCCTAAGTTTAATTAATAATATTTTTCCTTCTTAAACTTTTCAAATAACTACCACCATAAGCAATTCAACCTATTCCAAGTCCTTGGATAAATGTTACCACTACAATTTTAACTCTTTCAGTCTAATCAACAAGTATGGTTCGTAATCCCACTTTACTAACTTCTCTTCTCCCTTCACATTCATCTTATCATGCACACTCCAAATCCTAATCTCCCATTCGATAGCAATCACCAATAACAGATACATCTAGCCATATACATCTCATCTCAATACCATTGCTACCCTTACAACACAAGGTATTCATTTATTTATTGATCTTACTACACGTACACATCCTATATAACTTCACACTAAAACTTCACAACCAAAACAAGTCAACTCTGTCACTAAACAATTTGCATCACTAATTATCTTAAAACTGAACTTGATACATTCACTCAAGCCAAACCCTATAAAGAATGAAAAATTGGATAAATGCTCTCTTATCTAATACCACTTAGTCCCTGGCCCAAGGCCACATGATAAGAATTTTGTAGGTAACAAGTGGATATGTCAAATAAAAAGAACAATTGATATATGGATGGATTAAGCAATACAGAGCTCCTCTTATTGTAAAAGGAATCGCACAAAAATTAGGGAATGACTTTCATAAAGCCTTCAGCCTAATTGTCAAAGTAATGACAATTTGAACTATTCTTTTCTTTGCTTCCATAAAAGGATGATATATAATTCCTTCTTACATGAAGATGAGATCCTTGTGGAATAGCCACAAGGTTTTATTCTTCAAGAAAAATCACATTTTGTTTATCAGTTGCATCATTCTATTTATGACCATAAATAGGCTCCATGGGCATTGTTTTATCAATTGAGCCCATTTTTATATTTACTGGGGATTTAAAGCTTTAAAGGCCAATAATTCCTTGTTTATCACTTTATTCTCATAATTTATTTTATTATTATTATTTTGATGATCTTATTATGATAGGTTTATGGTCTCAACTTGTTGATTAATTTATTAATAATATGCAAATAAAATTTCTAATACAGAATATGGGTTGTCTACATTGCCTCTTTGACATTGAATTCTATCATTAACCTTCAGATTTGCTCTTAGCATAACAAAAATATGTCAGTGATATTCTTTAATGGTCTTTTATGAACCAATAAAAGGATTGCCTTACATTTATGATAGTTTCTCAAGTTTTATTTAGCCTTTAAGTTTCGGTATATCAAATGGTGATCAATACAGGCAAGTTGTGAGAACACTTTAATGGTTAACAATGAAAAGGTCATATATAACATCCTGAATCAATAATTTATGCCAATTTATGCATATTCCAAACAATAGGCATTAAAAAGGAGTTAAAATGCTAGTACGATATTTAAAAGCCATAGCAACTTTAGGATTTTTTTAAGGAAAAATATAAAACTACAACTTCATTGCTCTAGTAATAGTGATTATGGTGGATATTTGGATGATCAAAAATCTATGAATGGCTGTGGCATTTGGTAATCCTTTGATATCATAGATGTCAAAGAAAGAACCTATAATAACACATTCTTAAATTGATAATTAATATAAAGCCATTGCTAATACTACAATAGAATTACTATATATAAACTATTTGCTTATGAAACTCGGTTATTCATGTTCAACAAAGGTTATTCTTTAGCATGATAATATTTATGCCATATATCTCGTATCTAACCATGTGTGTTTCATGAAAGTATGAAACACGTTAAATTGGATTATCACTTTGTCAGGGAACATATTGTTTTGGGCAATCTTTAGGCTTGGTTCCTCTTTTTGGCTTACCAAATAGGTGACATTTCGTGAAGCTACTGTCTATAGGTTGATTCAAGTTCCTATATGATAAGCTTCATATTATAAACTGTCCAACAGCCTGTGGAGGGTCTTAACAGATTAATATATAGTACTTACCTCTTAGGGTTTTAAACTAAGTTTTTTCGTACTTAGCTTTATCATCATCATTATATTATTATTATTATTTACCTTGTTTATCTTTATCGTATTTTTTAGTTTATTACTTATTTCTTTCTTTTTTCTCATATGAGTCATTTGGAAATAACTTCTTAATTAGTTAAAGCTAAGGCTGTGTACTACTAGACCAACCTAAACTCCAGTATTTCAACGAAATTTTTACTGAGTTATTGGTATTATTGTTGTTGTTGTTGTTGTAATATAATTATATTAGCTGGTTATGCTTGTTGATTTATTAGTTTAGACATTCATATTTGTATAGCTTCTTAGTAGTAATCTTTTGTTGTATCAAAACCTATGAATATGTTATATAAAACTTTCTTCAATCTCAGTTTGGATACACAAAAGGTAAAGTTATAATTATGTTTATTAATAACTGATAGAAAATTGATACTTATCAAAATGCTAAAGTTGTTTTTAATTATGATCAAATAAATGATGCTACTTCGATACATTATTCATAGCAATCGAACATTCCTTGGGACATAGCAAATGGATTTATGCAAGTAGACTTATACATAAGTCTATATAAGCCAGATCTAACTAAAGTCTAATTCATTTTTTTAAAAAAATTAAGCTTATATATGACTCGTTGTTATTAGAAAATAAATCCTTAAAATATCAAATTTAAGCAAACTCAAAAACTTGTATCTTTCAAAATTTTTTTAGAAATTATACAAAATATAAATATACTATTAAATCATTTACTAAATATCAATAAATCTATAAAATTAATTCAAAATAAAAATATTATTCCTTGCTATGTTATATGTAAAATAGTAATCATAATATACAATAATATAAATTAAGTAAATAAATATATTTTTAATTATGATAAAATATAATATTTATATGAATATTAATTAATCTAGAGTAACTATTGAATGACAATTAGATATTAAGATAATTATAAATTATTTATAAATATTAAATCTTTTTTTTGCTTTTTATATAACTTAATTCTTACTTTAAAAATGTTTAAACTTAGTTTTAATCTTAAATACAATCTACGAACTTAATCTTTAAATCCAAATTCTTTATTTTCATTCTCAAGGCATTTATCAAATAAACTATGGTCGAATAGTAGAAGTTTGCGTATGCAAGCATAAAGATGAAAGCATCTGCTTAGCTATGAAGAGAATACTATCTCCGTCATGCTAAAAATAAGAAATTTCAAACAGTCTAATGAGGCTTATTAGAGAAAACAATCCAAAAACAGTTGACTAGTAGGGCCTATATATATCAAGCTACCAAGAAATGAGAGATATTATTTATTCAATTATTAATATGTAAGAACTAACAAATGCACTAAAATTATTAAAAAAGGAAGTAAATGTAAGCACTCGTAAATAAAATCCAAGTACTTGTTACTATTTATTAAATATGTCTGGTTGTTGGTGAGTACTTGCATTTAAAATATGTATGAGTTTTTAGATTGAGTGACGTGATATAAATAGAATTTTTAGACATAAATTAATTCATTGAAGGTAAGTTAAAATTGCTTAATCAGCGTCAATATAACGAGGAGGTTTCACCTTTACTACCTTTCTTAAAAACTAAATTCGTGCAAAAAGGATAAATAAACTTTGTGTTTACTTCCAAATGTAATAGAGTTCCTAATATTTCATAGCTTTCCTAACATTTAATAACACTTAATCAAACTGCTAGTATTATGAATTTAAACAGTTTTACTTTTGACTCGAAATGAAACGTGTATATTATGTCACTATAATTGAATAATGTTTTATAGTATTCAAATATGAGCAAAACTACACATTTTATAATACTAAAGCCACCACGTCAATAACATTTAATGAAGTGCCTAAATAAATAATAAATCATTCACTCTAATAAATTTAAGAGTTTAATTAAACATTTTCAAATATGTCAACCATACTATATTTTACGTCATCAATAGACAATTGATGCTCAAACCTAAAAGCTAATAAAACTAGATATAAGAAAGAACTAAACCAATCATGGCACTACTTAACATCACTACAAGAGTTAAAGATATTTAGTGACAAATTTTTTGTAACCAACTATCATTTCGTCACAGATATGAGTTTTTTGGGTGATTAAACAATTTATTGATACTATTATTTAGATTAACTATGATGATTTATTTTTTCTCACTAATATAATACTAATTGTAACAATTTAGTATCTTCACAATTAAATTGTCACTATTAATATATTAATAATGTCAAATTTTCTTTTATCACTATATTCTATCTCTAAAAGCATATACAATTTGGCACTAAAGGAATTTTGACATAAATGAATTGTAATTATGACAAAACATATGTTGGTCACAAATATTTTCTATTTGTTCTGACAAAACATAGTTTGATCACTAATATGTTTCTCTTGTTATGACGAAATGATTTATCGTCATATGATATTTTACTTTTTGTAATAAAAACTTTCGTAAAAAAAATTCAATTAGTTAGTATCTACTTAATATTGTCACAAAAATGGAACTATCACTATGGCCACTGCTATTCGTAATTTTTGAGTTTTTATATAAAGATAAGACTAGGATTGATAAATTGACACAAATTAATGGGAAAAAAGTTGGAATAGATTGAGTTAATTTGATCAATTTTCAAGGAATGTTATTTTGATAAAAATTATATCATTTAGATCTAAATTTTTATCACTTTAGGAAATTCAATTGTTTGAGTCAAGTTTTGGTTAAACATTTCGTGCTTGAATAGGTTTTAACTTAAACCTGAGCTTAGTTTAGGCTCAGACTATCAAACTTGGCCATTATATGATTCTCTTCCTCCTTTACACACCAACATGCATTTCAAGATTTTAGATTAAAGAGTTAAATTTAAATTTGTCCTATAATTTAAAATTAAAAAATTGAATTCAATGCAAAAATTTATTAATTTAAAATCAAGATAAAGATAACTTAGACTCTTTTGTCAACCGTTCCTACCATCGTTCAATGTTTCTAACATTTAAGTAATAAAACAAATGTAGGGTTAAAGTGAATGCAGTAATTTAACATTTGTTTTATTACTTAAATGTAATTAATAAATTATCTTTTATTTTAATGTCAATTTCACCACCTCAATTATTATACCTTCCACGGTTGTATTGGTCCAACCATTTCCTTATTATTATATATGTTTGAATTTTCACTTTCCCTCCACTCACTTTCACAATTACGCTTTCATTTAACTACTCTCATCTTCTAAAGATCTGTTTGATTGGA
>JANIPM010000231.1:40718779-40738046 GCA_027478405.1 Erythroxylum cassinoides
GATGATGTTCTAAACTCACCTTCGAGGTTTTATCTTTTATTTAATTAAATCTGATTATTTATTTATTATTTGGATTTATTGTGATTTAATTCTAGACGTGCATAATTTGATAATAAACTAAGAGGTTGAATCGAATGCAAAATAATTAAATTGGGCTAACGAGAATTAGGTGATTTAATATAATAAGAATTAAATCAAATCTTAAATTGTGTGGAGAAAGATCTTGTATAGGTTTCCGATATTTTATTAGACAACTTCAAATCTAATTAAGGTTTTGGATAAGTTGTTAATTGAGAAATTGCAACTTCCATAATCTGATTAGGCTTTATAATTTAGGGTTAATGGTTATAACTTGGAAAAGAGTAATCAACCCTAAGACCGTCTAGAACCAATAATCCAGTAATTCATAATCGATTAGGTTAGAATTAAAGATAAGTAAAACTTTCTTTCTCTCAATTGATAATTCCTTTAGGTTGATTCTTGAGCATGTGTTGCAAATACTAAATTGTTAATATTTTTGTGATTGATTCTTGAATTGATTTGCTTGATTGAATTGAATTTTTATTTTAGTTCCATTACATTTTGAATATTTGCAAATTTTTCTGGCCTTAGAGTTTAGGATTAGATTATCTCTCCTCGTGAGATTGACACCTTAAGTACTACTCAAACGAACTGTGCGCTTACAGATTATTAAGATTAATTAATTAAACATACACACGTCAAGCAACCTAATCATAGGTCGTAGTGAAATGTATAAAATAGACTGTTGGATTTCAATGTAAGAATAATTTATCACCACTACACTCTTATACCAACATTTTAGGATAAAACCCATATGGCATACATGTTTGGGAAGGAAAACGGCATAACAACATCTATAGTACTCTTGGAAGTATCATAAAATCCCTTAGTTAGAATCTCAACTTGCTAACTTAACCACATGTATTTCTTAGGGATTTTAGGATTTGAAATAAATATTCCTTTTATTTTTAAACATTAAATTTGAAGTGTAACACTTAATGTGTGTGTTTTATTGTATAAAATTGTTTAACCTCAATTTAATGTTATGGGCAGTGTGTTTGAACTTGTTCTTATTGGGTGGGAGTTTGTCACTGTCTTGCTTGAATGTTTTTCTTAATAAAATTATCTTTATTGATTAAAAATGGAACTATTTGAAAATTCAATTAGATCACGATGTTCATCTGTATATAAATCACTTAACATGATGACCATGAACTATTGTGTCTACGAGGATTCATAGTATCTTAAAAGGCGATTTAAATTGTATCTTCGTGCGATTGGAACTGAATCTTTGTATCAATAAGTCTATTCCAACTTTGTTTTGTCACGAGACAATATCGTAACTTTATTAAAACGATGTCATATTGTGGTAGATGGAAGGGATTTATTGAAACAGAAGATCGGAACTGCAAAAATCACACACCGTAATAAGTCTACTACTAGCAGTAGACTAAGGAATGAAACGACAACACAGGCTGGCATTTTGATCTGACAAATCCAATCCAAAACGACACAACTGCTAGCTTTAGACTCATTCTTCTCTTGGACTTTGATGCTCATTTCCCTTTGGAAAATTAACACTTCTTCTACTCTATGATTTGCGAGCGTGCCTTGAACTCCCCCCACGGGGAAAGCACTAAAATGTGTGTCCCGGGGCCATTTTATCACTTGCGTGTACCACAAAATTCCAAGCGCAGTGGTGGCGAGTAGAGAGAAACATTGCAGAAAGCGGAGGAGTTGCCTACTTGCCTATGGTGAAAGTGAGAAGTCTTGGGACTTTAGAACCCATAAAATAAAAGCTAAAACTAGGAGAACAAAAAGTCTCTTCCTCCGTCTCTCTCCAATTATGACCATAACTGTTGCTCTTTCAGAGACGGGGAGGAACAAGAACCACCTCTTTTTCTTCGCGGGGCCATGTAGAAGAAAATGAGGCGTTGGGCTTGTATTGTGACTGCTCTATCGGAGTGAAGGAGATGACGATTATGATGATGAGAGAGAACAAGAAGCAACAGATAACAACAGAAGAAAGATAGAGAGAGAAGGCAGGCGAGAGTTAAAATGTCGTTATTACTTATTTTAGCTTCTTCTTCTCAGTAGTCATCTAGCGACAGCTCTCACGAAGACATCGACTTTTTCTCTTATTATTATTGGCAACCCAACAGAGGAGAAGAGGGAGTAGCAGAAGCAGATACACTATTACTCAAGTCTCTTGTAACTTGGTTGGAGAACAAAGAAACTAAACACAAACATCTCTAACTCTAACCCTCTCTCTCTCCCCAAAAAATCTCTCTCTCTGTTACAAATTCAGAGGCTTTTGACCCCACTCCACCCCATATAACACCTACATACACATATCCATAGATTTGGTTTTTCACTTCTAAAAATCTGCTCTCCCTCTCTCTCTCACATCTATAATTATCGTAACAACTCTATACTGCAACTGCAGCTGGGGTATTTGCTCGTAATATTCTCTTCATCTCTCTCTCTCGCTCTCTATATATATATAAAGATTGTGTCTTTTGTCTATTAAGAATCCAAAGGATAAAATTTAGTTGTGGCTACTACAAGGAGTAGGCAGCTCCTGTCAGAGTCTGGAGCTTTTGCAGACTGGTCTACTTCTTCTACCTCTGCTGCCATCCGTGCCGCCTCCGGGGCCGACGATCTCTCCCTCGGCTTCAATGCCGGGGCCACCGCCACCGCGGGCAGCGGCCCATCTGCGGTCTCCGGCCCAACATGGCACAACTCTGCCCGGAACATCAACTACGGCCTTCCCTCCGAAATGGGCGTGGGTCTCAGAGATGTCTTCGTGGTGGCTCCGGCAACTTCTTTTAACCACCAACATCACGAAAGCATCAATCTCGCTAATACTGATCAAATCAACGGCCTAAATGCCGCTGCCACCGCGCTCGGTGTTGGTGTCGGTGTAGGTGTCATCCCACTCCTCTCGGCGGCTCCTTGCCTCACGCCGCAAAACATGGACGATCAAGACTTGTTAAACGTTGGACGCAACAAGATTGGTGGATTCCAGTTTTGGCAGAACCAAGCTTCTTACCACCATAGTCATTATAATATCAAGAATAGAACCTCTGCTTCTTTTTTTGATCATCATAATAATTCTTCCACGAATTTGCTTCAAGGTGTTAGTACTATGGGTGTTCCGGACACGTCATGTTCTTCGGGCCCAACAACGTGTCAAGATTGTGGAAACCAAGCTAAGAAAGATTGTACTCATAGAAGGTGTAGAACTTGTTGTAATAGTCGAGGATTTGATTGTTCTACTCACGTGAAGAGCACCTGGGTACCGGCGGCACGGCGTCGAGAGCGTCAGCTCATGACAGCTGACGGTGTTGGTGGTGGTGCTGGGTCTTCTGCTTCAACTTGCGGTGTGAAGAAACCTAGATTGATAAACTCGCAGACCACCACAACTTCGCATACTTCCACTTCTAACACAACCCCAAGAAGCTTCGACACTGGTTCAAGTCACCAAGGTTTGAATATTATTCTTTACCCTCTCGTTGTTTACTTGAGTTAAGTTCGTTAATTTTGTTTCTCTAGGGTTGTGATAAGGGTTTCAGTAGGGTTTGACAAACTTTGTCTACAGATGCGAGTTTCAAAGAGAATTTGCCGGGGCAAGTACGTGAAACCGCAGTTTTCAAGTGCGTGCGAGTGACAGCAGTAGATGACGGTGAAGATGAGATTGCGTACCAAGGTGTGGTAAAGATCGGTGGGCATGTGTTCAAAGGTTTTCTGTATGACCAAGGAGTGGAAACAAGAGAAGGGTTCCCTGACATATCGGAGCTACATTTGGGTGGTGGTAGTAGTGGGAGAAATGGAGCTTCTTCGTCGTCGCCGGTTCTTGACTCTGCCGATGTTTATGGACCTTCTGGTGGTGGTTTACTTGGAGGTTCAAGCTATGGTAATCCGATGAGTTGAACTTGCTTTCAAGGTTTATCATGAAGATGTGTTGACATTCATGTCGTGATTTTTCTCAATTATTGTAGATAGGGTTTTGGTGACTGAAACTTCGAGATTTCGATCTCTTACTAACGTATGTCTCCTAAATGATCATCAGCTTATTGGTTTTGGTTCTCTTGTTGCTTGTGTCAATTGCACTAGGAAGATCATCGTATGCCAAAGAAGTTTTATTGCCTCACTATTAATAGAGTAATTGCGGTGACAAACTTGGGAGAAAGATGGATAATAATTGGCAAATTTTATAGTTCACTAGTTTTATTAGTTCTTCAACTCCGACCATGATTAGCGTTTGCTTTCCATTTTTATTTTTACCATTTTCTTTCCAATACTCGTTCAGTACATAAAACACAACACGTTTGACAGAGATGACACCTACAGTGTGAAATCATCATTTTTCACCGTCAAGTGATAATTCGATATAAAAACCAAATGGTGGGGTTCTCTCCTAGCCTGTGCTTTCTATTCATCCCTTGGGCATTTAGATCTTTTCCCATATGCCGTGTACCTTTTTCAAATCATGTACTGGTAGAGTGCTAAATTATATTGCACCAATTAGCTTACTTTTTTGGCTAGTTTAGTTAGACCGGTTGGCCTTAGATTAGGATTATTGGACCTGTGCTTCTAGTTTAGGACTTGGCATGGAAAGTCAACCGTCATTTGTTTCCATAGAAGGATGAGCATTACTTGGTTGATCTTTACGGCCCACTTCAATTCTGCTAACGTTTTCAATCTTCTTATTGCATGATGTACGCAGCTTCTGCTTCTGTCCCTTTAGGTCTGCATTTGTTTTGCTTTTGTGTGTTTATTTTCAAATAGAAATAGTTCCGTTGTTATGCATGATTGGTTATGCTTCGGTTTTATGAGTTTAACGTGTAAAGAAGGAAAAGCTTAGGGCATTTCCTTTACCATCTAATTCATTGTTGAAGTTTGTCCCCTGTTGCTGATTTAGATGGAACTATGCGGTCCGAGGTATAGTGTTTAGTATAATGTCATCTTATGTTGTTTTGTCCTTGTTCTGCAATAGGAAACAGTGCCTATTGTGCTTTCTGGAATGAGTGTCTGTCTTGGCTCATTCAGATGCTCAAATATCCTTTGGGCTTTGATCTTATGTGCTACTGCTGACCACTTTTAATTAAGTAAACCGATGCAAGTATTATATTTTTGCCTGCCTTTCCCTTTTCCGCCGTTGTCCCCGATTAGATCCCTCCGCATGGAATATATTTTGTCATGTATGTATACCTTCCTTCTATTTTGTTCTATTGCTGCTTGGCACATTCATGCACTGTGTTGGTGCAATGTAACAAGGGCTATCACCTTGAAGGTTGTTGTTTCTGTTACCTTATTATCTTAATATGTAATGCATATGAATGACTATTACCTTTCTTTGTCCATTTCTGGAGCCTAAATATGTTAATACGCTTATCACACTACACTCCAAGTTGCATGTTATTGCCTCTTCTTTAAGGCACATTACCGAAGTATGTACATTGCTGAGGATGTGCATAATTCAGCTTCGTAAAATTTCTAGCTTGTATTATATATATATATATATTTGGTGGATTTTGTTTCTATGCTGCAACATAATCTCATATTCTGGAAGATAATACGAAACAGTCCTTGAAAATGGAAAGTTGAACTAGAAGATAGTCACTAATTCTTATATGTTTTTCATTAAGCTAGATATGGTTTTTTGTGGAATTACTCTTTGGACCATGTGACATTTTAAAATTCTTTGATCATAATAAAACCAATTTTTTGATTTCAAGTACGCTTATGCCTGGGTGGAGTTATGCCATCTCGATGTTGAAGTTCGTAGTTGATTTCTATATGAATGCGTGATGTGTGCTGTGATTGATAATCTTGAAATTTACTGCAGATGATGATGCTCTTGAAAGGAGTTGTAATCTAATTATTGCATTTGCAAGACGTAAACCACGCTCTATTTCACTTTGTTGAACTTTGATACTGAGCTAAATAATTACTTTCCTCTGGTGGAAATTTAGTTAGTTGCTTTCTTAATGTGAATTACTAGCAACACAGAATAGAAGGAAACTTGTTAATAATCTCGTTAAATTTATAAAATCTTGATTGAAAGGCTTTTGGTTGGTTTACACATCACTTATAGGAGATTGATCTGATGTCCCCCTTCTTTCTGTCATTATTTGCATGTGTTGTGGTATCTTTCTGAGCATGCAGAATTATGTTGAGTGTGGTTTTGCTGTTCAACGTGCTATTTGCGTATTGTCGTGGATTGGTTAGTCTATAGAATCACTTCCTAATTTTCTTGTTATTCAATATGAATGCCCCATTCGTTATCGATTATTGCTTGTATGATTCTTATGTTTTCAAATCAGCGTAGATGTTAAAAGAGTTTCGTATCTCATCTGTGTAGTACTAGTAACTGATCATCTATTTTATCTTCCTGTTACTTACAACGAGGGTTCCTTTCTGTTTCTTTACAATTTTTTTTTAAAAATTCTAGAGTTAAAAATGGACTTTCCTTGGAAGTTCTTGATTGCCATTTTTTTTATAACCAAAAGACTTTTGATTACTTGATAATTTGGACAATCGCCGTATTTGCTGAAGAACCGGAAGTCCTTGCTGACTCCATGCTTGTCTTTTCTGCGATAAAAAGCAACGCGTCCAACCCTCACACCCCCGTGTCGGTGAAACCTGTGGTCTGGGTGTATCCTTCCAGAGGAAGCCGTTTCTTAAGACAACCCATTGCATAATATCATATATATATACACTGACGCGGAATTTGTCGATTGAGAACATTTTACCGATGTTCGTATCACATGTGGCTGGGCCCTTGTACTTGGTTATTCTGCAAAGATGGCAATTGTTACACTAACGAATCCTATACTAGGCGTGCCAATTCCAGACACAAAAGCCCTCTCTTTTACGGTTAATTATTAGTCAATAAATTCAGACTTGGTTATCAGATATGTATAACTTAAGTCATTTAGTATTATTAATATCCCATTGTGTTTGGTAGTCACTTGATAACCAAGTTACAAATGATAATGTAGTTGATACTGGAATTAGTAACTCAGTGATATCAAGGTCCTTTTTTTTTGTGGTGAAGGGTCTGATTCTTCCTTCTCCCAATTCTTACTCAAATGCAAACACGGCTTTTCACTTTTGTTTATCAATATGAATGGAATGCGCCTCCTGCGGTTCTTGTTTAGTTGAAATGGTGGAAATCAGATAATGTTTACGTCAGCAATGGTTACACACAAAGCCTTTAACAAAACTTATTAATAACCACACATTGCAAGAGCCTGTGGACTGGAGACACAAGGAAGCTGAGAACGTGCTTGGATGACAATCCCTTTTTAGGTGGCGCCCCACAAGACTGCTATATATTCTAGTCTCTGAAAGAACCAAGGGAAAAATATTTGTAAAAAGCCCCTTATGGTGAAGTACCATATAGTAACCTGAGTTTTGGCATGCCCGTAGTTCCAAAACCTTAATCCCAAAACTGTCATGGCTTGGTTCTTGATAATGGCAAAACATGCATGATCTGTATAAACCAGTAAGATGTGATGGTTATTGGCGATCAGCCACGAATATTTACAAGATCCACAAGGAACAAGCCCTAGTTGGGCCATGCAAGAAAGAAATTCATGAAACTAATTTTGGCGAGGACAGTAAAGATGATAATAAACTTTCACGCCGATACTCCACAGTAAGCCCCTAAAGGATACAAATCCTCCTTTATGCAAAAGGACTAACGGAGAACAACTGATGCAAGTGGAATTTAGCTGTTTTATTGTAGCAAAATAAGCCCCATGTATGACGACAAACAAAATCACAATCCATATTGCAAACTCCATAAATCCTTTCAAACAGTCAAAAAATAAGAGTTTTGAACACAACCATTTCCTCAAAAAGTGAGGATTTGAACCTTTACACACAATCACTAATATGTAAAAGATGAGTCCTTATATTTCCCATGGACGTTGAAAATTGATAATCTCTTCTCCTTTTCATAGACTAGCTTCATTGTGTTAGCTGACAGCATATTTGATGTGTTTCTTATGGCATCTTCAGGGACTGAGACGGCCGCCTTTGACATATCTGGCATTTTACTCCACGGTCAATTATTTTGGTATACAAAGTCTGGATGAATGAAGATAAGCTAATTTTGGCTAAATGTGTTTGTTTGACATCAAGTACAGCTGCATAACTAAACAGTTCAGGTTACACGCTTTGCTATCAGGGACTAGAAACATACCTTCAACATATAAACCCATGACTAGTATTATCGATCTATGAAACTCTAACACCAGTTAGTTCCCGTTGAGCAACAGCAGCATTAATGGCGTCAATGACATCCATTTTTCCTAGATTAAGGGCTTCATCAATTGGAGTCCTCTCATGGCTAAAAATCAGTCAGTGGTTATGCATATAACGAAAAACCATTTGCACCATACGCACACACACAACCACAGATGCAGAAGTTTGGTGCTTTAACAAACCTGTTTAGACTGCTTATATTGGCTCCAGCTAAAATCAATTTCTTAATGACCTGTGAACCAGTATTTAATTAAGAATAGAAGATTATGAAATCACAATACACACAGAGTGATGGGTACCTCAACATGACCATTGAGGCAGGCCCAGTGAAGAGGTGTATTCTTCTCCTCATTAGAAGCATTGACATCCTGCTCAATAGATATGTCAAATTAAATGCCTGTACCTAAGCCCCTAAACTTGCTATTCTGTGACAATGCAGCACAGTTGGAAGCTGAGCAAGCAACAGTAACAGTATAATAGCCACGTCAGTTGCAGAATTCATTCCAGTTATATGCTTTAAATACTTGGCGCATTTACAACCATTTGTCTGTAGTTAAGGCTTGCATCATCCATGTTAGATAAGCGAAGGAACACCAACTAATTTATTCTGCTAACATGCTACATTGTTTTGAAGTTAAATTACATTTAAGTGCTCAATCCGACATTTTAATTGCATGGACTTAAACATGCCTAACAAAAATTTGGGCCTAAGATGGTTTTGGTGACCATTTAAAAGAGCATTCAATGTTGGGGCCAGAACATAATACAACACAAGGTTGCATAATTTATAGAGTATAGGTGAAAGATAGGATGAAAGGAAATAAATGAAAATCTAAGGCTAGAATAAAATTGAATTCTATTTGTAAGAAAGATGCTGATGCAACAATAGGGCTATTATCTAGGATGATTCCAAAAACCGTATAAAACAAGGAAATGTTAACATGTAATCAGTTCAACCCAAGAGTGATAAGCACTTGGGCATGGTCTTGGAAGTTTGCTATTTTCTGATAGAAATGCCCATTTAGTGTGTGTACGAACATGATAGAGATTCATATTGCCTCTATAGTGAAATGCAACAGAAATCCGGATTAATTTATGAATAGCTACAGTGAGAATAATTAGAACAGTTGCTACAAGCATTTGTAGAAAAAAACTGACCAGAACATTGCTCCACACAAACACGCTCAAGACATGAAGAACAACTGCCTGTTTTAACATTCTCATTATTTGGGTATGCCTTTGAAAGTTATTAGTTTTGCATTGTTATCATTGCCTAAACTAGCTTTACCTTCCAAAATTGCTTACAAATAGAAGTATGGATGGTCTGAAAACTTTCTTTCGCCATAGAAGAACAAATGAAGAATGAATACATACCCATAACATGAACAAGCCAACCAAAAATAATAGCAATCATACATCAAGTAAATCACAGAGTTACAGCCTAAGTACGTTTAAATTGAGAAGTATGCTAGATGAAAGCCCTCACCACACCATGACTGATAAGGTACTCCACTACGTCAACGAGATTATTGGCAGCAGCCATATGGAGTGCTGCAATCCCAAATCAGTAACTCAAAATCTCAACGAAAATGTTAAAAACTCAACAGAAGAAAATAGTTATTCTTCCCCACCTAGGATTACTACAAATTAAAACAAAAATCAAATAGGTGGCAGTAAACTAGGTGCATCAAACTCAGCTAGGACACATTCCATAAAAAGACAAATTTTAAGAAATAGAGTCCACAACCAGTTGGAGTGGAGCTAATTCCTTTGAAAGAAACCTGGATCACTCTACAAAAGCCCGCCTACAACACACTAACATCCTATAAAGAAGAGTAAGCGAGGAAAGAACCTGTGCGGCCCAGTGAATCCTTGGAATCCAGAGAAACACCAGCAGACTCTAAGCTTACGATGTCATCAATATCATCATATCTTGCAGCCTGTGAAAGAAGCCAAATATTGCAAAGAGAAGGCAAAAACACAAACAATAAAGTCAGCTAACCAAATAAAAAAACGAAAGGGTATGTTAAGGCAGAAAATGGGGGGTGGCAGAGAACCTCAAGCAAGGCGTCGACGGCCTCCGGCGACGTTTCCGTTTGGCTGTGGTTTGCGTCCGCTCCCATTGGATTCGATGTAAACCGTAAACAAGTCGACGTCGGCGATTTTACCATAGTACTAGAAGTCCGGGCCTTGAAATGCCTTGCCTGGCCTGGTCCAGTTTCGACTAGACCCAAGACCAAGAGAGGTATGGAACAACTTATTTTATTCTTTTAGCCAACTACTGTAAGTCCATTCGCCTCGGTTACTCTTTTACATGATAAATGAAAATTTAAAAGTAGAATGAATAAGGAGGCGTTTTATATCGACCACATCAATCCCTCGCATCGTTGCTGCCTCCTATTTCACCAAATCCCTAACAGAGAGGGAGTCCTGAGTCCTCTCTCTCTTCTTTGTTCAATCTTTAATAAGTTTATTCTTTTATCATCTCTTTCTTTCTTTCTTTCTTTCTTTCTTTTTTTTTTGTTTTACAGTTACTTACCATAACAATTCATGTATGTCTCTGTTCCTTTGAGAAAATAAAAATAAAAATATCAGATTAGAATAGACTTGTATTTTGAAATTTTTAGTGCTATACAATAAGAGTTTGCCTTTGATTTCTTCTTCTCCATCATCATCTTCATCATGACGTCAGTTATTAACATGGACGTTGATCTTTTAGCTTCCTCCCTTCTTGGTACTTCCATTCAATATCAGGTATTCTTGTTTTTCTTCTCGGTTCCATTTCGACTCCTAATACTTGGTATAAGATCCAATTTTTCTTTGCATTCTGGGTATTTTCGTTTTTCTTTTGTGATCTGTGTTTTGGCTGCTTAGGAAATTGAGCTCAAGAATTTAGGAAATGGAATAAATGAAATATTTAGACTTGTCATTGATTTGGGACTTTCATTACTAGCAGGGGTTTGGGTGTATCTTAAGGAAAGTCGAAATTTCTTAATTCGGTGGTTCTTCACGAATAAAGATGTGATTTTGACTCTAGGTGTTGTAAATTGATGTGGGATTTTGGTTTCAGGGTGAAATCCAGAGCAAAGTGGAGAGTAGTGACAAGGGATGTGGGGATCATGGTGGGACATGTGCTATATGCTTGGACAAGATTGTGCTTCAGGAAACTGCTCTAATCAAAGGCTGCGAGCATGCTTACTGGTTAGTCCAATCAATTTCGTTTCCTTATCGTAGGTTACTGGTTTCAAGCTAGTGCTTCCTTAGCCATACCTTTTACCACCTACGTCCTGTTTACTTGTTTATTCTGTTGGATTTGGAAGTTCATGTGCTTGTGTGTACGTTACATAGAAGAAGAAAGCATGCAGAAGGAAGAAGATAGTAGATAAGAAAAATGATGTCGTGGTGTTTCCATTAAAACGATGTAGTTCGGTCTATATCTTACGTTCCTTAGCTATATGTGTCTACATGTGTGTGGCATGGGTGTGATGACCTGTGTCAATCGAGGGAGGGCATGGATTTCTATATCTGTAACAACTGACAGGTTATAGGAATGCAGATAATATTGTCGTGTTGTTTTTTCTTCTCATTGCCCTTCAATTTCTGTGCATGACTGTCATGTTCATAATCTCTTCATTTGCACTTAACAACTTGGTATTAGAGTCAAAAGAACCTTAGAGCATTATCATGGCGGAAGGAACAAGAGCATTTGAACTTCGATGAATCAAGGAGAATGTGAAAACATGGCTGGAAAACCAATTGAGGAATGAAAAGTTGTTGGTGGAGAACCAAGGAAGAATGGGGAATTGAAAACCATGTTCTACCAGTTTATACAAACCATTATAGGCGCAAGGGAACAAGGTACACTAGGGAAGGAACCTATAATACCTTCGACGGGAGCTGTACCCTGAAGAGAGATTTACACGACGACTATAAGGTTCAGCAAAATCGACTTACCAATGTTCGAAAGGGGGGTGAAAGGGTGGCTGTATAAGGTGGGGATTGCTGCAATGCATTTGGAAGGGGAGGCGTAGGAATGGTACCAACTATTTAAGAGGAGGTGATTGCTAGGGGAATCGTTAAGTTGAGATGAGTTGAAAAAATCAATAACACGATGGTTTGATGAGGAAGTGTTCGATGATCTAGTGGGGGAGTTCAAAGAACTCAAGCAAGAAGGGTCCGATACAAGATTATTGCACCATATTCAACAAATATTCAAATTGACTTGCATTGTCTGAAGAATACCTTGCCAAGTTCTTCCTAATAGGATTGAGGCTAGAATTGGAGGTCATCGTGAAGCTCTTAGAACCCACTTGTCCCTAGCAAGAAAGTGGGAGGTGGTGCAAACCATTCATACTGTGACATTGCTTACAAATGGGTCTTCATGAGTTATTCCACCCTTAGGAGCAAACAACGCCAGTGGAAAGGTATGTTCCTAGGTGTTAGCGGGGTCCCAAAGCTCAACTCGAGAAGGGCATTCTTCCAACCCCAAGGTGTTACCATGCGAATAAGGTCAACGTGAAACACCGTGCCAACCAAAGCCTTGAGTAGTAAGGAATTTGACAAGCGAAGAGCGAAAGACTTAAGCTTTTGGTGCAACAAGAGGTACGCTCCAAGCCATAAATGTTGAAAGAAATAGCTTCAGCTATACATGGTTGAAGATGATGGGGAAGTTAGGGAAGATTTGGGAGAGCCAAGGGAGGAAACAATGGAGGAATTTGAACACCCACACGTCTCATTTCAAGCGTTGCTAGGAGGAATTTAGAAGATGGAGTGCAAACAGATGTGAGTGATGGGATGTCACGCTCAAAGTTCGAATCAACGATGGGAGCATGCATTATTTCGTAGATGAGGCATTGGATACAAGGGACCATGAGAGGTTAGAGTCCATTCCAGACATTAGCAATACCGTGGGATGAGGTCTCCGAATTAACTGTCGATAGAGGTATAGAAGATTCACGTCGAAAATGCGAGGCATATAATTTGTGACGGACGTGCTGATAGTTCCATTTGGTAGTTGCGACGTCATTTTGGGCTTGCAGTGGCTGGCGACTTTAATGATGTCTTATGGAACTCTACGACACAAACCATGAAGTTTTCATAGGAAGGAAGCTTGATAACATTATCAAGCAACAAGAGTGTTGGAACCATGTTGGTATCAGGGAAAGGACTTGTCTATATAATGCAACTAACCACTCTGGTTGAAAATCAATTTCAACAGATGAACTTAGAAGAAGAAGGCTCGACCATTGATGAACTTCAGTCTCTACTGGTTGAGCTTGGGACATTATTTCAAGAGCCACAACAACTCCCCCCAAGAAGTAACTAGGATCATTAGATTTGCTTCAAGGAAGGATTAGACTTGGTTCATGTTAGGCCCTTGTAGTACTTGGGAGAACAAAAAGATGTGATCAAAAAGGCGGTGTTGGAGCTGCTCCCACAAGGATTCATCCGCTGCAATGTAAGCCCACATGCATCTTCGATTGTTTTGGTGTGAAAGGATAACTCATGGTGCATGTGTGTAGAATATTGCGAGTTGAACAGACACACGATGAAGGACAAGTTCTAGATTCCTATGATTGAGGAACTCTTGGACGAGCTGCATGGTTCTAGTTGATACTCCAAATTGGACTTCCAATCCAGATATCTATTCGAATGTGGGAAGGAGATGTGGCCAAGACACCTTTAAAACCCATGAAGGTCACTACGAAGTTTTGTAATGCACTTTGGGCTGATGAATGTACATCAACTTTTCAGAGCCTTGTGAACGAAATTTCCTGGTCATTCCTCAGAAGGTCCATACTTGTCTTCTTCGACGACATTCTCAATTACACCTATAGTTTCCACCAACACTTGTGCCAAGTAAAGGAATCGCTGGAGACCCGGTGAACTCATTAGCTATACTTGAATGGGAACAAATGCATCTTTTCTTTGTAGCCTCTGCAGCGAACTTTTCTCTTCACTGTTATTGTTTTTCTGTGGTTGATGATAGTTAGTAGAAAACGATCAGATGTGTTCTTTAGAATATGCTTTCGGCGCCAAACACAAAAGGATGTGCTTTGTTTAACTAATTGGGATTTAACTAATATCAGAGCTAGTTTAGATACTATCTTGTGGTTTACTTTCTTGTGATATGGAATTCACTGTGATAGTTCTCTTGTAATATGATATATGCTTCACTTTACCAGTTTCCTCAACATTGGCTATTCCACAGAGTAATAGGTTATTGGTAAATGTCACTGGTTTATTAATGGGGATTGCATACGGTGGGACAGTTCTTGATTTGTTTGCACAATTTTTGAGATTTTGATTAGTTTGATGGTCTTCCACATTCTCTTTTTCTGCCTATGTTAATTCGTATGTGTATTCTTAATCTCTTCTTAATATGCTGTCTAATTTTGTTGCTTTCATTTGTTTCTTTTGTCTTCAAGAATTTGTGACTTGCATGTGACTATTCGTTGAGGCTTACAGTTGCCTCATTGTTGAGGAGTAAATTAAAAATCTACACTGCTTTCCTATCGACTTAAATTTTCTTAGCAGGTTGGTGGAATTTAGAAAGAGAGAAATGTCTACTTTCTGATCTTTGACGAGCCCCTACTGGTAGATATTTTGGCCACTGGGAGTTCTTTTAGTGATTTTTTTTGCAAGTTCTTTTGGTGAATTTGCCATCTATAAATGTTGAGGTTTTTCACAAACTTTCTTATGAAGTTTGAGGAACAAACTTTGACTTCTTTGAAGAAGTGAAAAATCTCCTCATTTCTTTGTCCTTATATGGTGGTTGGTTGATTAGTTAAATTCGTGATTTCATGAATTTATGGTGGTTGATTAGTTAAATTCGTGATTTCATGAATTGCACACTAAAAAATAGCAGGTCATTCTAGTATTCAGGTCTCCAATCTTCTGTTCTTTGTTTTGTGCAGTGTGACGTGCATCCTTCGATGGTCCACATACAGTCAGATTCCTACCTGTCCTCAGTGCAAACATCCCTTTGAATTTCTCAATGTTCATCGTTCCCTTGATGGCAGGTACCAATTACTTGTCTGTCCTCCAAAAAACACATGTTCCTACCAGTAGTGATTGAGTGGACTGATCTTTGTCACTTTAAAATCATCTGGTCAGTTATTCTTTTCAAAAACAGGATGACTCAATTGTTTCTAATGCCTAGTTCCCTCTTTACTTTTTTTTTTTTGGGGCGTTTCTCATAGATATATATTTGTTCTTTTACAGCATCCAGGACTATATGTTTGAAGAAAGCGTGTGCCTTCTTCTTAGAGCTACATGGTTCAACCCTTTAATTCTGGAAGATCACAACTATGGTTGTGATGATTTAGAGGACTATGAATATGGATACGAGGAAGAGGATGATCTTGATGAAGTTTTCTTTAGCAGGTCATCAACTCTTCGCATTGGTAACCGAAGGTGGGGTGATAATGGATATGTTAGGGCAGGCCGTCAAGAAGCAAGACCAGTCCATCGGCCAAATTCCCAGGAGGCAGGGGCAAGTTCGTCACGCGAACCTAAAAAAGAGGTAGCAAAAGATAAAACAGGGCGAAGGGCAAAGCGGGCGCTCAGGCGAGAAGCTGCGGACAAGGCGGCTGCAGCAAAACATCAACAGCATTTGGCAAGGTTTGGAAGGAAGTGACTTCTGTATTCTACGAGTGGAGTGGCCAACTCTTTAAGCCAAAAACCCTTTTATGTAGTCGTTGTACAGCATTTCGTGCTTTAACTTGGGGAAATAATGTGACTGGATGGTTGTTTGGGTATGCCAGAGGATACCCATTGTATCTTTCAATGTTCGAATTCCAATTGCAAAAGCCAGTAACTCAATTCATAACATTGGACTTTCTTAGTTTGCTGGATTGAATTGAACGCTAAGACATTCTCAGCCTTGGATGAAGTTGATAGCTCCCATTTTAATTTAGAATCCATCTGGAAATTTGTATTGAAAGGAATAGTTAAATATAACATTACATTTTATTTTATCGACAGAATTGAACGTTTATATTGAAATATGTACGAATACAACATATCAAGAGATTTGTCATGAGGGCCCCACCTATTCCTCTTTTGTTTGTTGTTCCTTTCTATTATTTTCTATCATCTACTTCTCTTTTAGGGTTCAAATTCACCGGTATTTTAGTGTTCAAAAATGGATCTAAAAGCTCAAAATTGGTTACACTTTTAAGGGATACACATAATGTAAGGTGAAATTAGAGAAAGGGATTAACAAAAGTGTAATCTAACTACCTTTTCATCTCAATGCCTCTAATTTAAAGATGTGGTCTCAACATGCATATCAAAAGCAAATTCTAAAATTATCTAATTATGCATGATATTACACAATAAAGGAAAATAAAGCATTATATAATTATAATGATAATAAATGCTCTTAAGCTCAAAAATTCATATTTTAGGCTTATGTATGAAAAATTCTAAGCACTTTCATCCAAATCAATAATCAAAACATTGTTTCATAATGGAGCAAATAAAGATCCATCTAATCATACTTTCATATTCTAACTTAATTCACTGATTTGGAGCAATTAAACACGCTTCAATATAAGAATAAACAAATTAGACATCTTTAAAAAGAAGAATCAATAAATTAAAATTTGCTCGAGTTACTAGTAAATCCATAATTAGAAACATAAAAGATTCACTGTACACTTTACCCAAACTATTGCCTTTAATATACACAATAAAGTCCATAAAAGAATAGAAAAATAATCAAAAAGATAAAGTGAATTGGTACTTTCCCAATTTATAATCTAGAAGTTTGTACTTGTGGTGTAATTTCCATCCAGTATCATCCTTGAAAAAATAAATAAAATAAAGACTAAACAATAGAAACAAAATAAAGAAGCATAGTTAAACTTTTATGAAAAGAAACTATGGTTTAGAATATTCATAATAAATAAAATAAATAACATAATATTGGTTTAATAGGGCTAACTCCTTGCTAACAATCAAGACAAAATAAAATACAAAATTTATGAAAAATAACAATAAAATATAAAAATGCCTTGTCAAACATCCTAAGACTCTCGGACGATCTGAGTGACCATATTAGACAAAAAGTCTTGACAAGCCAAAACCATGATGCCTAAATAACTTGGTTGTAATTTGCATTTTTATATAAATTTAGGTTAATAGTAAAATAATCTTCACATTAATTAGGTTAATAATAATGATAATAAGAAATGACATTAAAGGAATGAAGCTGAAGCTAAAGTATGAAATATAAAATTATAAAAGATAACGAATAGATCAGAGCTTGGAGAGGTCAATGGTGTTAGTTAGACCTATGATTTTTGTGCATTTACTTTTGTTTATTATTTATTTATATATGGAATACTTATTCTTTATATTAAAAATATTACTTTCATTTTTTCTAGTTTCATATCTCTTTTATCATATTAAAGTTAGCACGCTTTTGTTCACTCAATTTTTTTATAAATTTCTCAAAAATATCTTTTAAGGAATTGAAACTAATAATCATCTGTATAATCTTCATATCACCATAAACTTACAGGCTTAATCTACTTTCCATCTTACAATCATTAGCATAGCCTAGTTCTTCACCTAGAAATCCTCTCTTCAACTCAACCCTCCTTCCTTCATCATTGATGCTCCCTACTCAAAACTTCCCAAGATGAGTAGTTGACATCTTACTTTCTTTAACAAGAACTTAGGTTTTCCTTTTTTGACAACATGTCAGGTTACACAAACAACTTCCCACCCCTCAAATCTTTCCTTCCTGCCTCAAAACTTCACCTTCAAGCTCTTATCCTCCTCCTCAACCCTCCCAAATTGATGCTTTCACTCATTTTGATACCCCTTTGTAGCCTTTGGATATTTCAGCTTTTAGTTATGTGAGATGCTTATGGCTTTAGGTAGTTGGAGAAGCAAAACCTGATGCAAAAGCTTTATTATATATCACCAAGTAGAATTGACGAATAGCAAATTGTAACTTCTTTACTTGAGATCCTGAAAGAAGGAGTTGTATGATGGAACTTAGCAATTATTGGTTACTTTCCAGACAAAATAGTCAATTACCCATTGTTGAAGTTCTAGGCTATTCCAAACTAGAAGTCGTTTGACACAACAGAAATCTTGGGAAATGAAGAGGAAATTTTTTTCTTCAAATTCCCAAGTAGTTTCATTGCAATGAAAGTTATAGAGGCTGGTCTATGACATGTTATGAATAAACCCAACTTGCTTCAAATTTGGAAACCTTAGCAATAGAAGGTTTCATAGTCAGAAATATTCCATTATGGATGTGTGTGCATGGTGTTCCCCTTGAATATTGTACAACCAGTTGCTTAAGCTACATTACACATTATGCAAGTAAGCCTTTATGTTTGGATCAAGCTTTTGCAAAAAGTAAGTGAATAAATTATGCATGAATTTGTGTGCTAATTGAAGCAAGAAGGACCTACCAAAAGAAATCCTAATAATGAGACACAATGCTACTATGTAAAATGAAGAGGATGTAGTTAGAGTATCTTATGCTTGGAATCCAAAACCTTTGTCAAAAAATGTTTGGAAACTAACTAGAAAAGTTTTCAAGACTAGTGGCTATAAAGAGTTAATATACAACAATGAGAAAGAAAAACATAATACTAGAAGTGAGTTGAATGTAATTAAAGACATTCAGACTTAATAAAATATTAACCAAAGTTGTGAAAGCAGAAAAGCTCAAGTGAGTTTAGGGAGAGTTGAAATATGCAAAATTAATCAAAAGGAGCAATTTGAAGCATCATCTAATCAATACAAAAAACAATAGAAATTGCGACGTTTCACTAGTGAAACGTCGCAGAAAACTCTAACTTTACCGACGTTTAAAAAACGTGAGAAAATGTGAGAGTTTTTTGCGACGTTGTGCTCAGACGTCACGGAATGTAGGAAGTAATTGAGACGTTTTAGTATTGAAACGTAGCCAAATACATCTAACGACGTCTCGATGAAGTAA
>JANIPM010000231.1:40834828-40846020 GCA_027478405.1 Erythroxylum cassinoides
CATATAGGATTAGATCACTCTAAGACATGTATGATGACTTGTATGTGAATTTTAGACCTAGGTAATGCATAGTAGAATTTAATCTCCAATAGATGTTAGTATATTTGTGTATTTAATAAACAATATTATTTTGAATAACTCTTTGTTATTAGAGTGCAACTGATGTTTTTATTTCATATTTTAAGAAATGACTTTGTTTTTAACAAACCTGCACTCGAAGTGTAAATGAATAATGTTTTATTTTCTAAAACTACATTTTTGTACAACTTTGCACTTAGAGTGCAAAAGATGACTTTTATCATATGAAATAATGTTTTCGAACTTACTTATGCATAAATGAGTCATATATGCTACGTGTATGTTTTCTATTTTGGCTTAGAGCCATATTAAGGTTTCATTTATCGGTTGGACCGATAAATAAAGGCATGATGCCTTACTTGATTTTTGATACTTAAATGTTGTATATGAATTTTGCAATTGGTGAGGAAACGATTGGTCAATCGTGTGCTGGGCACAACTGATTATGATTAAGTAACCCTCGTACCCTTGATGTTGGTACATTAAAGTCGAGTTACCGTATCGACACCTTTCTACGAGACTTGCAGGTGATTCCACACCTAGGGTCTGGACACTGACGAGGTCATCACCTAGGGTCATGATGCTCTTGTCAACTGTAGTCCGAAGTCACCATGGATGAAGATCGAGCCAACACCGATAATCGGTGGGTGTGCAAATTAGTTTGGCTGACTAGTGGTGTCATACATGATTGTTTTGGCTTATCCTGATATTGGCTTTCCTATCGAGATTTGATTGATAAATATGATATTTTTATGCTTTTGTGTACTGAAACTAGGACTTATGTTCACCGGATGAGTGAGTTAATAGGTTGGGCCTATATGGTTCCTAACCAGTATACATTAAGTCATAGCCTAGGCCTATGTATTTTCTATGCGTGATATATTCACTTCATAGGTTATTTACACTGACTTGGTATGAACCAATTCTATTGGTGATATATGATTTTCCTGCTCACTGAGTGCCTAGTGTACTCACCCCCTCCACTTTCCAACCATGCAGGATAATTTAGTGAGCTTGAAGCTCTGTGAGGATCGTGCGGCTTTTTGATATGTTTAGGGTATTTCTGCACGTGGGTAGTCTCCTATTTTGTACTTTTATTGTGTAGTGGCTCATGAATTGTGTTTATATAGATACGCTTTATGATTTTGTGAGTTAACTTTTGATTGCCTTGGGTTTTTATAAAAGATTTTATGTATGAACTATTGATACTGTTGTTATGATTGCCTTGAGTTAAGATTGCCTAAAGTTGAGACTGTCTTGAATGGACTAGAGAGTCCTAAAGTTGTGGTTAGATGTGCATATAGAAGTGTGTTTGAAATCGTTTGCAGGTTTTGGGATTTTTAAAATCAGCCGTTGTACTGCCCAAATTTTTCAAAAAAAATAAAAAAGGATATTCGATTAGCCTTGCATAGTCGGATTAAGGATACAACAAGTATCCTTAGCCTGAGTATGCGGCGGTTGTCAAGGGCCCGATGTGATATCGGGTCATGACAATTAAATTGGTATCAGAGCAACCCGAATCGTTGTGCCAGCTAGGTGGAACCCCAAAGATGGTTGGGCCTTAAGGGGGTGGAGAGTGTGAGATCCCATATCGGTTGGAGAGGGTAATGAAGTACGCCTTATAAGGGTATGGATACCTCTCCCTTATAGACGTGTTTTCCATGGCCTAATGCACAGGATTATGTGCTTGGGCGAGAGTAGTTATAGGATGGGTGACCTCCTGGGAAGTTCTAAGGAAAGGCAAAACCGTGAGGGCTTGGCTGAACCAAGGACCAAAGTAGACAATATCTATGAGCAGGTGATCTGGACTGTTACAAGTAAGCGTAGTCGGGTTAAAGTAGGTGAAGGTACACAAGGGGATGATGTTTTGCCACCTAAAGTTACGTGTTGGAACATTACGCCTAATTCTATTGAATATCAATCATTGCTCATTCAATTAATTGTATTTGAATGGCGAATGAATGCTAAATTCGACAAGATTGAGGCTAGCATAGCAGAGATAAGGAATTTCTTATAGAAATTAAATCCTCGTTTAAGACAACATCCACCTTCATCTTAGTATTGTATTCCTATCTTTTTCTTTTTATTATTTTGATCATTGGTCATTAAATTGTTTTTAGTTTTATTGTTTGTCTTGATTAATGTTTGCATCTTAGATCCTGTAATTAATTTCTTATGATGTTGACAGTGTATACTTGTACATTACGTGTTTGTTTTCTAGTTTAATAATTAGAGATTTTCGATTATTAAATAAACTCGATGAGGATTATAAATGCATAATATGAGTGAACTAATATACGTGCATGGATTTGTAACATAAAATTAGTTAAATCCTTTTAGAAAAGAAGAGAGCGATGAGAGAGAAAGCGATTCCAGCGAGAGAGATTCCCTAACTGTAGAGATTTATACGTGATCCACTCCTGCCCTTTCATGGCTTCGTCTTCATCTTCTCCTGTCCACCCACGATTCCCTCTATCCCATTTGCCAACCCTACCTTATGCGCCCAAAACCCTTCTCAGAAATCCCCTATTCGAACCCAAATCCCTAACTAAAACACTGATCCTAACATCTCTGCTCCTTCTCCATCTCCAAGTCCTCCCTAGAAACCGAACCCCCCTTATCCCTTCTCACGAACCGTCCGATGCCACTCAACAGTCTAACGAAGCTACTCCCTAATCTCCACCCCTCGTCCCCCCTAACTCTACACCTATCAGGTCCTGGAAGGTTGTTGTGGCGGAAGGTAGTGCGGCATCTTCTGAGGCCAAAGAGCTAACCTTCTACCCTCCAGAAATTAGGGAGAATCAGGTCTTCACTATTCCACCCCCAGAGCTAGCGCAGAAGGGAGCTTCCAAGTTTAGGTCTGCATTGATAGGTTTCTTTATTAGGAAGAGGTCAGCTTACCCAGTGGTGCAGCGAGCTCTGGCCAGATCTTGGGCAGAATTCGGGTTACAGGAGACACTGATAACCAGCTCCAACAACTTCTTATTTCGGTTTGAATCAAAACAAGGTATGAAATCTGTGCTAGAAAAAATGCCTTGGCATATCCAAGGGAAGCCTTTATTTCTATGACGATGGAGCTTAAATGGTGGTGAATTGGAAGTGATTAGTAAGGCTCCAGTGTGGGCACGCTTCTATAACATCCCAGTTGAATACTGGAACACCGAAGGCTTAGGCAGGATCGCCAGTGCAGTGGGTCATCCACTGCTAATGGACACTCAAACCGTAAGGATGACCAGGATTTTTTACGCCCGATTGTGTATGGAATTGGAGCTGACCAAGAAATGGCCTTCTGCTTTCCAATTGGCCACGTATGGTGAGGATGGGCAACTAATCTTTAGGGAAGTAAATATAAAGTATAAATGGATGCCAACTGCGGAGGAGAAGCGGCAGGAATGGGCTCCTACAGGGAGAACTTTTGAAACTGGACTCCACCAAGAGTTGGAGAACAGCAAGGAGCAATCACCGAGCACTCTACTCGGGACACACTTGACACCTGCGCAACTAGTTGAACTTTGTAATCCAAGTTAGGAGGTCTCTCCAATTCCTAAGAGGTCAATTGAATCGCCCCTCTCCAGCAGGATCACAATTCGAAAATTACAAAGCCAATTGATAAGGAGGCGAAAACACTTCAGCAGACTCACCATACCTCAGAAGATCTCAGTGGAGACAGTTAGGAGTTTAATGCTATTGCTGGCAATCAGGCAAGTATACTTTCCTCTTCCATTTCTAAATTAAGGCCATCTAGTCCTGGAACTGTGGAAGGGGCAGAGGGGGACTTTTCAGTAAGGAAGACTAGAAAAGCTAGGAAGAAACAGAAGTAGGTAGGTTGTGGTTCGCTGGTTGTTGGTTTATGGATTTTGTTTTTTGGAATGTGAGGGGTCTTAATAACCCTAATAAACAACTTGCAGTTCATGTTTGGCTTAAAAACCACTCTGCTTCTTTTGTTTGTTTAATTGAGTCTAGGATTAGGTCTCCTGACTACTTGAATAAAGTCTGCACTTCCTTATTTCCTAGATGGAACTATTTTAGCAAGTTAGATCAATCGTCTAATGCAAGGATTGTTATTGTTTGGAATCCTGAAACCCTTTTATACTCTATCCTAAGCTATTTTGATCAATTTATTCATGTGGAATTGCTCCCTAGAAATTGTGCTGATTCTTTCCTAATATCTTGTATTTATAGAGCCAATAATCCTAACCATAGGAAGCTTCTTTGGCATGGGATATCCAACATTTCCCCATCTGTTGGTCAATACCCTTGGATGATTGCAGGGAATTTCAATGCTATGCTCTATCATCAGGAAGCTGACCCTCTCAGTGCCTATGTCATGTGTAGTCAAAGTGATTTTAGGCAGTTTGTAGGGGACAACAGGTTGTTCGATTTAAATTCAAGTGGTCCAAAGCTTACATGGTCCAATAAACAATTGGGAGATTCCTTCATAGCTCGGAAGTTAGATAGAACCTTTATTAACTTGGCTTGGATCATTCAGTTTCCTAATTCTCATTATGTTATCCTCAACCCTCATACCTCAGATCATTCTCAGTTAGTGGTTAGGTCGGTTGGGGACCAGTAGAAGCGAACTACCCCTTTTAGATTCTTTAACTTCTTAGTTGCTCAACCCAATTTCCTGCAGACTGTTGAGGAAGCTTGGTCCTCCCCAATTATCGGTACTCCTATGTATAGGGTAGTGTCCAAGCTAAAGCTAGTTAAGCAAGCTCTCAAACTCATGAACTCAGGTCAGATTAGGGATATTAATGAAAGAATCGAGAATAGTCATGCCAATCTTAATCACATTTAGGACCAATTGAGGTTATCACCAAGATCTCCCTTTCTGATAGCTAAGGAAACAGAGGCCATTAGTGAGTTGTATAGTACTATAGAGGATTAGGAATCATTTTATAGACAGTCCTCTAGGATCAAATGGCTTAGGTAAGGAGATAGAAACACTAAATTCTTTCATAATTCTCTCCTTGCCAACAGAAATAGAAATTCCATACACTCTCTTGAAGTGGGAAATGGCATTAGGGTAATGAGGCTTCCCGAAATTTAGGCTCAATTTCTAGATTACTTCAAAGGCTCTATAGGGGTTGTTAAGAATCTTCACCCTTCCAAGGAGTTTGTGGCTCATCTTTTTCCCAACCCATTATCTGACATTCTTTCTAATGTTGTTATTGCTGAAGTATCACCTCAAGAAATTAGAGAGGCTGTTCACTCTATCAATCATAATAAGGCCCTTGGAGCAGACAACTTTAATGGGTACTTCTTTAAGGAGGCCTGGCCTATTATAGAGGAAGAAGTTACTGGAGCTATTCAAAAGTTTTTCCTTCATGGTAAACTCCCTAAAAAGCTCAATTCCACATTCATATCCCTTATTCCCAAAACAGCTCAACCCTCAACTATTCTAGACTTTAGGCATATCTCTTGTTGTAACATGCTCTATAAGGTTATTGCTAAAATTTTAGCAAATAGGCACTCTCCCTCTCATAGTTTGCACCAATCAAAGCGCCTTTATCAAGAATCGTAGAATAGGGGATAACATCCTTTTAGCACAAGAGATATTTAAGAACTATCACATTTCCAATAATCAGAAGCAGTGTGCTTTTAAAGTGGATCTCCAAAAAGCTTATGACTTTATCCATTGGGATTTCCTTCTCAACACCCTCAAAGCTGTAGGCCTTCCTATGAGGTTCATTGAGTGGGTTAAAGAATGTATCACCACCCATTCTTATTCCATTTTGGTTAATGTGGCACCCACTAAAATTTTCAAAGGTAAGTATGGATTAAGACAGGGTGACCCTTTATTGCCTTTCCTCTTCATTCTTTGTATGGAAGTTTTCTCTAGAAATTTGATAGTCAATATAGAAAATAATCCTCTGTTCAAATACCATTGGAGATGTCAAGGTCTCAAAATCAACCATCTTCTATTTGCTGATGATCTCTTAATGTTTTGTCATACGGATTTGTTTTCTGCTCAACTTTTGCTTGATTCCTTGTGTACATTCTCTATGTTTTCTGGCATGGACATGAATGCTTCTAAAAGTCAGTTTTTCTTATCCCCATATGTAAGCTATCTGAGTCATATAATGAAACTTGTTTCAGGTTTTTAGCAAGGATCTCTCCCTATTCGATATTTAGGGGTTCCTCTCATTACAGGTTGTCTAATTAGAAGGGACTATTGTGTTTCTCTTTTAGACAGAATTGACAATAGGATCAATAGATGGACTCATAAGAGTCTTTCTTATGTGGGCAGAATCCAATTGGTTATTTCTGCCTCTCTTCCTTCCATATCTACTAGTCCACACATTTCATTCTTCCCACTTCCATCCTTAAGGACATTGAGGCCAAGCTTAAGAATTTTTTTATGGGTAGGGAAGTTAGATTCAAATGCTCAAGCTAAGGTTAAGTGGAGTGACATTTGTAGATCAAAAAGGGAGGGGGATTAGGAGTTAAACATTTGACTACATGGAATGAAGTACTATTAGTAAAACAGATTTGGAATTTGTTTGAAGATAGGGAAGCCTTATGGGTTAAGTGGGTACATATAATCATATTGCGAAGAAAATGTTTTTGGGGGTGCTCAACCTAATTATAATAGTTCTTGGAGTTAGAGAAAGATATTGTTTGTGAGGGACAAATTGTGGCACCAATTCAGATTTCGGATTGGAAGCGGTATATCTACTCTTTTCTGGCAGAATCCTTGGCACCCTAGAGGAATTCTGAGGACCTTTTCTACACTGAGAGCGATCAATGGCTCGGAGCTTTTGTTCATAGCACGAGTTTCTGAAGTCATTCTTAATGATGAATGGAGATTGAATGAGGTATCCGCGAACCTCATAAGGAACATTGAATCACTCCGGTATCTCCCAAATAGCTCCCTACCTGATTTTCTGGAATGGTTAGGTATCCCTACCAAAAGGTATACCAATGTATCAGTCTATAACTTCTTGCGATCCCCCTTACCGGATGTTTCTTGGCACAAGCTGGTATCGTCCAAATACAGTAGACCTTGGTGCTCCTTTACCTTATGGCTTGCCTACTAGCAAAAGTTGCAAACCAGGGACAAACTGACCTACCTACGTACTCCTAACCACTGTTCTTTATGCTTCTCAGCTAATGAATCCATAGAGAACTTATTGTTTGAATGTACATTCTCTAAAACAATTTGGGGCCATTGCCTCACCCTTTTTCATCTGACCATCCTTAATCAGCCAAACCTTTCAGCTATCCTTTCCTGGTTTAGAACTACTTCTAATTCTAGGTTCTCGGCCATAAATCATTTCCCACTACTGTTTACTATATGTGGATTGAACGTAATGCTAGAAATTTCAAGGATGAAGCCAAGGATGTGGAGAGAGTGTATCTCGGAGTAATCTCCCAAGTTAGGGAACTTCTCAGCTTATACATAGAGACTATTCCAGGTCACTAACTTTTTGTAGGTTAATAGCTCAGACTATTCTAGGTCAACAGTAAGTGAGTTCCCCATCGAAAGATCGGACAAGAGTTAGTTGGCTATCCAACTTCCTACATTGTAACAAACTTACTGGTGGACTTGGTAGGACTAATTCTTTGGTACAACAGCGACATTCGCAAAGATGACTCACCTTCCATAGTGGCAGTCATTCTTCGCGGCCACATAATCTCCTTCTGTTTAAGTCGATGGAAGTCCATACTGGGTAAGGGACGGCCAAGTGCAGATTTGATTTCAGCTTTTTCATGGGTATTGCCTCTACTGGGATTGAGAAATTGTTTAGCTAAGGTTATCTCCTTCTGGTTATTGCTTCTTTAGTATGGTATTGCTTAGAGTATAGGAGATCTGTTGTTGAGTGGATGTAGGTAAGCTCCATCCATAAGTCAGAGTTATTGATTTTCTTGCGTTGCTTTTGTTTTGGATTGAATTGTGGGCTAGCTGCTATGTAATAGTTAGTTGTGTCCTCCGAGACACTAGTGCGTGAACTCTTTTGTAGATATTTTTGTTTTTTATATAAAATTTTCTGAATTACCAAACAAAAATACTTGCATGCATAAACTAATTGTCTTGGATTTCAATTGAAAGGTGTTAGCTTGCTTTGATAGATGAATCCGACCTTCTTTTATTAAGAATTTGAGTTTTTTTAAGATATTATATACCAGTTAAAAGTATTCATTGCTGAGAGTATTCTTTCATGGTTAAGCAAATCTAGAACTTGCTTGCAAATACTAGTCAAGATTACATAATCTTATACAAGCATTAAAGTAATGAAGGCATTTAGGATTTATCTTGACAACTTAAAAAGCCACCATAATATTATCCTTAGTGAGCCCCCTTGAGCTTAGATGAACCTTTTTTTGGTTAAAACTCAAAATATAAGCCTTAGCCTTGATTGTTTATCTCTTTTGATTACATTAGCCTTAAGGGCAAGTTGAGCATTTACAAGGTATAATTGGTTGTAGGGAATACTTGTGGGAGAAGTATAGCATATAGTTAGGTTATAAGTTAAGGGTGGGTTGGATTGTAATAATTTGCATTTGTTGTTTACATTTTTTTCTTTTTTGAATTTATGTTGTTGTATATGGGGGTAAAAAACAAATCATATCAAGTTAAAAAAAAGCAGAAAAAGGAAAAAGAAAAGAAAAGAAGGTGAAGCAGAAAATGCAATAAAAAAAAGAAAAAAAGGAAAAATAAAATGAAAAGAGGGGAGAAGGGAAAAATAAAGGAGATTGGTAGGGTTAAGTTTCTAATTGAAAAGAAAAAATTTTATGTTTTATATTTAATTGGTTTGTATCATTTTAAATGCTTAATTAGTCTAATGGTTTAAAGTTGGGTTTTATATTTTTCCCTACCTTTACCTTGGATCCATTACAACCAAAATAAAGACCTTCGAATTAATATTTATGTTAGATATTTAGTAGTGAAGATTGGATTAGTAAGCAAGCTTATAGTTAATGCTTTACATTAAATGAATAATGAACAAATATTTGTGACCTTTGAATGCTTGAGGGAATGGAAAGTGGAGTGAGTGTCTATCACACTTATTAATGGTCTTTTAGTTAACGTACTTGTTAATTATGGCTATGCATTCAAAAATTTGTTTGTTCACGAATATTATGGGTTTTAAAATCTTAGAATGTGTTTATTGAATTTATCTTTGACATCTTTAATTATTAAATGAGAAAATAATTTGTTGTTATTATAATTTGTTTTTTAGGTGTTTGTGTTTTTATGGTTTAGTGTTTTTTTTGGTTGATTACAATTGTAGTTTAATATTGAGGTATTATTGTGGTTAATTTTATTTAATTTGACTTGTTTTTATATGTTGAAATTTGTATGAATGTTATTGACATTATTTTGTGAATGAGGGATGAAGAGGCATTAATCTTCACTCATTTCATGACATTTGGAGACAAAGAGGAGATGCAGAGAAAGGAAGAAGAGAAGAAAATCAAAGAGAGTCGGTGAAGAAAAAAGAGTCCTAATAATTAATATAAGTGTTATGTGTATGGATATGGATATGGATATGCGATTTTGAATTTATTATTTTGTTTTGTGGAAATGTTTAATTTGTAAGTGAAATTTTTTGCTTCTTAAATAGTTTTAGTTTGTTAGATGGATGTAGATTTTGATGTTTATGTAGTATTTGAGGTTTCTGTGGTCAAGGTTTTATCGTAATGTTTATGTTTAACTGATAGTTTTCATGTAGTTTGAGCAAAAGATAAAATAAAAATAGTTGGTGTTATGGTTAATTTGATATTATTAAATTATATAATTTTCATGCATCAGTGATGTAACATCCCATTACCCATACTAAGGATATAATTGTGAATTATGGGAAATTAAGAGAAATTAGGAGAATGCACAACATGCATAATTAATAATGACATACACATTTATTTTGCACATTCATATGATTGTACATGCATTCATTGGCCTTTCCAAGTAAATTGGTTTATAAATGGAAATTATGGATTTATTTGGAATGTATTAAATGTGATTTGGCAATTTTTGAACATTTTGGATATTTTAGAAATATTTGATGAATTATTTTTTAGCCGAAAAATTATTTGGAGAGTCATATTAGAAATAATAGACCACTTATATTGTGACATGTGGGCTGAATAAATTAGTGATAAATGGCACATGTGAATGGTGACACATGAATGACATGCAAAGGTTACAAGTATAATTATATTTTGGTTAGGAAGAGACTACTTTAGCTTCTGTTTTTCGCTAAACCAAAAACCTTTTCCCTGTTATCCATCACCGAAAAGCTTTTTGTGTAGAAATTGATTCACTCTTATCGTTGGAACTGTTGTTGATTCAAGTAAGTGGAATTGATGATGTTTTTATTGTGGTTGAGTTTGTATATGAATTTATCCTGAGTAGTTAGAGAAGTGCAGTTTCGGTGGTAATGAATCAGATGAATGATTTGTGAAATAAGGATATGAAATAGATTTTGTCTTGAGTATGCAAAAGTGCAGGAAAGATGATGTATATATATATATGGTGACTTCACTATTCATGCTTGCATTTGTGAAGAATTTTTAGAAATGGATTTACATGAAATTTGATGAGTTTACTGTGAAGTTTTGGTGAGGTCGTGACTTAGAGTTACTTAAATGATAAATTTATGATGAAATGAAAGAGTTAGAGATATGGAAAGAGAAGTGCAAAAGTTATAGAAACGCAGTAGAAAGAGAGGGAGAAGTGGAATGTGGGATTTGTGATATTTGAAGTGGATACTTATTTCTGAATTGTTTTCAGGTTATGGTGAGTATTGATGAGATAAAAATCAGTTTAGAAGGTATTTCAGATAAATGATGTGAGGTTGAACTTTTTTTTTAAAAAAATGACAGTAGAAAAAGGAAGAAGAAGATGATGAATAGTGTGTTTGACGTTGGTGTTTGAAATGTAATTTTGAACTAAAGTTATTTTTTTGCATAGCTTGAGTTTTTTCCTATAACTTCTGTATCCGAACTCCAAATAACTTGAAACTTAGATCAATGGATTCCTAAGATATTTTTCTTTCTCTCCATAAAAATTTAGAGTTATCTGAATTGATCTGAAAGTGATTGATAGGATGAAAGTGTGGAAGTCTGCTGGAATGTTATGAATTGGAAAATTTTCATGATCATGCTTC
>JANIPM010000231.1:40846120-40856398 GCA_027478405.1 Erythroxylum cassinoides
AATTGATAGGTCTTATTTAGGTTAATAGTCTTTTCATATAGCCATCTTAAAGATAAATGAGAAGAGTCTCATTTATTGGCTTCTTTATGATTGATTAAAGAAAGAGGTGATGCATTTGATGCAAAGCTCTTCTTTCCTTTGAGGTTAACCAAAATTGTGAGGGTGTAAGAAAGGGTTCTTGCATTTTTATCACTCTCTCTCCTATCTTGCATGAGAGTGTCGAAATTTACATGAGAAGTGTCGAAATTTTTGGCTTCTTTCTTCTAAGAAAAATCTCCTCCAAAGTTTTCTTCTCCTTTCCTACCAAAGGATCTTGTTAACCAAGTTGTCTTAGAAGAACAAGTGGTAGATTGGATTGGTTGAGGATATAATATCAAGAAGAGGAAACAATAGCAAGAAGAAGAGGATACATTGCAAGGGTAGGATAGCACAACAAGGTGTTAAAGCTATAACGAAGGAGTCATAACATTATCTTCATCTTATTCTTATGTTTATTATCATTATACTATATCATGTATGGCTATGCAGGTTGGTTTGGTTATCTTACTTCTGTTGTGTTATGATTTCTAAAAAAGATTTTGAAATCTACTGCTTAACCAAATCTTGCATGTTTTCTTTTCCAATCCAACAGGATATAGTCAAGGTGTAGTCTCTAAAGTAGAATTGTTTATGTTGTGGTATATGGTGCATTCTAAACATTTTAATGTTGGTATGTGGTTAAGTATACATCTAATGGATGTGGCTAAAACTAGGGTCGAGAAAATAGTAGTTGGAGCATTTGTTACTCAAATCGCAGAGCATCTAGGTTTACTTACTGAGAGAACAATTATGCAGTTATTTTCAGGAAACTCTAGTTGCGACTTGCAGTCGTTGGTGTCTATGAAGCTTATTAGGCAACAAGGTGATCGTTATGTTCTTGTTAATGACGACATAGCAGAAGCTTCAAGTATTATGCATAGTCGGGTTGAAGTAGGTGAAGGTATATAAGGGGATGACATTTTGCTACCCGAAGTCGCGCGTTAGAACATTGCACCTAATTTTGTTGAATATCAATCATTGCTCAATTAGCTAATTGTATTTGAATGGCAAATGAATGATAGATTCAACAAGATTGAGGCTAGCATAGCAAAGATGAGGAATTTCTTAGCAAATTTAAATCTTTGTTTGGGACAGCATCCACCTTCATCTTAGTATTGTATTTCTATCTTTTTCCTTTTATTATTTTGATCATTTTTCATTAAATTATTTTTAGTTTTATTGTTTGTCTTAACTAATATTGTTTGCATCTTAGATCCTTTAATTAATTTCTTATGATGTTGACAATTTATATTTCAATTATTAAATGAACTCGTTGGGAATTATAAATGCATAATATGAGTGAATTAATATACTTGCATACATAAATTGATTGTCTTGGATTTCAATTGAAAGGATATTAGCTTGATGTGATAGATGAATCTAAACTTCCTTTGGTAAAAATTTGAGCTTTTTTAAGATATTATATACCAGTTAAAAGTATTAATTGCTGAGTGTATTGTTTCATGGTAAAGCAAATCTAGAACTTGCTTGCAAATACTAGTCAAGATTACATAATCTGATGCAAACATTGAAGTGATGAAGGCATTTAGGATTTATCTTGAAAGCTTAAAAAACCACTATGATATTACATATTCTTGTTTATCTCTTTTGATTACATTAGCTATAAGGGCAAGTTGAGCATTTAAAAGGTATAACTGGTTTCAAGGAACACTTGTGGTAGAAGTAAAGCATATAGTTGGGTTATAAGTTAAGCATGGGTTGGATTGTAATAGTTTGCATTTGTTGTTTACATTGTTTTCCTTTTTAAATTGATGTTGTTGCATATTGGAAAAAAAACAAATCATATCAAATTAAAAAAAGAAAAAAATGAAGAGAAGCAGAAAATGCAATGAAAAAAGGAAAAAAGGAAGAAAAAAGAAAATGAAAATGAAAAGAAAGGGGAGAAGGGAAAAGTAAGGGAGATTGGTAGGGTTAAGTTTGTAATTGAAAAGAAAAAATTGTATATTTTATATTTAATTGGTTTGCATCATTCTAAATACTCAATTAGTCCTATGGTTTAAGGCTTGGTTTTATCTTCTTCCCTACCTTTAGCTTGGCCCCATTATAACCAAAATAAAGACCTTCGAACTAATGTTTGTGTTAGATATTTAATAGTGAAGATTGGAATAGTAAGCAAGCTTATGGATAATGCTTTACATGAAATGAATAATGAACGAATATTTGTGACCTTTGAATGCTTAAGAGAATGGAAAGTGGAGTGAGTATCTATCACACTTGTTAATAGTTTTTCAGTTGACGTACTTATTAATTATGGTTATGTATGTGAAGAGTAGTTTGTTCACGAATTATTATGAATTGTAAAATCTTAGGTTGTGTTTATTGAATTGATCTTTGACATATTTAATTATTAAATGAGAAAATAATTTGTTGTTATTATAATTTGTGTTTTTTGGTGTTTGTGTTTTTATGGTTTAGTGTTTTTGGTTTTGGTTAATTACAATTGTAGTTTAATATTGAGGTATTGTTGTGGTTAATTTTATTTAATTTGACTTCTTTTTATATGTTGAAATTTGCATAAATGTTAATGACATTATTTTATGAATGAGGGATGAAGGGGCATTAATCTTCACTCATTTCATGATGTTTGGAGACACAAAGGAGATGTAGAGAAAGGAAGATCAGAACAAAATCAAAGAGAGTCGGTGAAGAAAGAAGCATCCAAGTGTTATGTGTATGGATATGCGATTTCGAATTTATTGTTTTGTTTTATGGAAATGTTTAATTTGTAAGTGGAAATTTTTGCTCTTTAAATAGTTTTAGTTTGTTAACTGATTGTAGATTTTGATGTTTATGTAGTATTTGATGTTTCCATAGTCAAGGTTTTACCGTAATGTTTATGTTTAATTAATAGTTTTCATGTAGTTTTTGCAAAAGATAAAATAAAAATAGTTTGTGTTATGGTTAATTTGATCTTATTAAATTATGTAACTTTCATGCATCAATGATATAGGCAAAAAGGTGAGAATGATTACAATATAGAATAATATTGTAGGGTCAAAATAATATAAAGTTGATACAGTAATAAAAACAAAAGGATAAATCATATTCGCTTTATAACTCTTACGTTTAGTGACTTTTAGAGATAAGTTGAATTGCGTAGTTCATAGATACTTAGAAAAGAAAATCAGTTAAAAATTGTAAATTCTAATACATTAATACATCCATCAAGTATTTACAGTAGATAATTAAATAGTACCTAACATCAAGAGGACTGTTAAAATTAGAGTTACATTTTCACTTTTAAAAGTTTGGTCAAAACTTTTTATCAATAGCAGTATATATAGTTAATAATAATAACATTTTCTAATGGCATCATTAACAACCAATTAATAATAATTATTAATTAATAATAACACAATTATAACTAAACTAAAAATTAAATAATAATATGAAAGGATTAATAAGAGCATGCCTAATTTATTAATTAACAATAATCGTTCATGACATGAAAAAGCCTAGTAAGAAAGAAAACCAAAATAACTTGCACAGTTGTGACTTGTTTTAAGTCACAGGCTTGACTTTTTATATATATTTAAAAGTTACTGGAAGAAAATGGAGCAGTCTATTATAAATCTATATAATGAAAAAATGAAGAACCAATTAATAATTAATATTAATTAATTATGACACAATTAAAACTAAATTAATAATTAAATAATAATATCAAAAGAAATCTGTATTCATCTTGCGTAGTGTGTGTGTGTGTATAATAAACAAAATATGAAAGGATTAAAAATGTTAGATAGTTAATAAGAACATAATTCAAAATTAACTAATAACTAATAATAAATAACAATTAACTGACATAATCAATTTAAATTATAGTTGTGACTTATTAGTCCTGAAGAGCTATATTTATACTTAATATTAGTATATAATACTTAATAGTAATTAGCAATTAATAATGCATGTGATAGGAATTAAAATGGAAGAGAAAACAAGGCATGTCAAAAGAAAGCAAATAAATAAATAAAGAAAATGGTTTCTTTTGATATTTTGAAATTTGTACGAATTTAGAAGTAATTATTTTATGAATGTGGATGAGTTTAATAAAGAGAATTCTTTAATGGCGTAACAAAGTCACGGTTATGAACAAAGTCACAAAATGTTAGTGATGGTTTTCAATGAACAAAAAAACCACTATACAAGTATACACAATTTTGAAGTTCAAGAAAAGAGGAAATTAAAGCACAAAAATTATAAAAGTTACATGCTTATGTTGTTTGATGAATTACGAAAAAGGCCTATGATAATTATGATAATTTGGGTTTTCTATTGTTGTCATCAACATCAGCATTTAAGGCTACTGGGGGTTCAGTGTCGTTGAATCTTTTGTGAAGATATTGTCTTACTCTTGAAAAAAAATCAACAATATCTTTTAAAAATATAAAGAACCATAATATATTAGGCACATAGTATAAAAGAGAATAGTATTTTTATAAAAATGTTGAGAAAATAATAACAAATGATAATATAATTCGCGGAAAAAAAGAAGCCCGCATAGTTTGATAAAGATAAAAATGCAAAAAAAAGGTTGAATAAATAATGATAAATACCTGAAATAGATGTAGGTGTAATGTTACCATTGTTATTTGGACCATCAATTGAAACATCACCTTTTTTTCTTATTGAAATTGAACCCTTTTGTAATTCACCATCATCAGTTTCATAGTAATAGATAACAGTGAACCACTGTCTTTCATCTGGTGAGTGGATGTGAGCAGGTTTTATATGAAAAAGAAATGTCTTAGTTTTCAATTCTACGTGTACCTTTTCTAGAGGGAGTTCAATACTCTTGTTATGGGAAGCTAAAAATGTAGAACATTAGTCATATGATTAACATATCATAATTGTTGTTATTAAATGTAAATCTATTTGTAATAAGTTAAAAAAATATAACCTGGTGGTACAATTGCATAGCTTCAATTACACTAAACTTTAAAAGGATTTCACCAATTTTGCCAAAAATACAAGCTGTGATAGTTCCTGTTTCATTAGTTAAATCAAGATCATAGCGACTTCTACATTTGCAAACAAAGTTTAATGAGAATGTGTATATTATTTAGATATAACAATTTATTTAGTGAAAGCTTGTTATAAAAGAAAAAAACATAGTAAAAATAAAAAAAATTTGAAATGCCTAACAGGCGTGACATGTTAAATTACTCCCGTGAGAAGGTATGACGTGTGTGACTAAGAGGTATAGTGAAGTTCTCATGGGTGTGACTTAACATATCACACCCGTGACATATTGGAAGTTCTCACAGGTGTAACTTAACATGTCACACCCATGACATATTAGAGGTTGTCAAGTTGAAAAAGAAAATTTTTGCCAACAAATACGTTGCTTCAAAAGGAAAGGCAAAAAATTGAAAAGAAAAAATGGAAAAACAAATGCCTGGGTTCAGCTAGGAATTTCTCCCTACAAGAATTACAAGTGAATGTAATTCTATATGTAGCAGCTATCAAGCAAAATCAGTTTTTTATAGGCCATATACCAGTAATTTTGCAAAATGGGTTCAAAGGAAATATAAGCTTTAATCCATGCTGCCTGTAAATATATAGATACATTTTTGTTAGAAATATTAATATTAGATAGACAATGTGTGAGGTAGAAAGATTACAAATGAATATAAAATGTATTTACCTTACTGGTGGATTTCAAGAAGATAATCTGAGTCATTTTTTTATGTGAACCGAAAGATACATCAGGATTATATCTAAGATATGCTTGTTGGTTAAAAAGGTTTTTGAGCTCCTTATTATTTCGTTATGCCCCAAAAAATAATAATTATAAATATAAAATAATTAAAATATTCTTAAATTCATATATAATTTTTTTTGTAATTAGACCAAAGATTAAAAAAAATGTGGTGGTACCAATTTTTAAGTTCTGTAGCTACTTGTATTGGTGGATCAATAAGAATTGTGGAGTCAAACTAAGTGGATAATGCAAGACCTAAAATACTTCAATTGTAAGGTAAGAATAAAATAGAAGCATAAATAAAAGAAAATTGTAAAAGTGTGATGAACAAAAAACAAAATTACCATTATAAAAGTTAACTTTTAGCCTGCGACACACAATTATGGGATAAGTATTGGATTTGACAATTTGTTGGCCCTCATTAGTAATAAAAGCATTCAACATTGACAGTATAACGGTTTGTTGCCTAATATAAAAATAGAAAATGTAAAAAAAAATAACTCAGTCTCAAGTTTTAACAGTTATTCTTGCCAACAAATAGTACATTACAAAGTCTATTATTCTCTCCAGTTGAAAGTTTGCCATCTTTGTTGATTTTATTATGATCTGAGACTTCAACAATGACACCCAAAATATCTATCACATTTTAAAATAAATATAGATAGATATAATAACAAAAAAGTCAAAGTTCTAGAAAGAAATAGATAATGGAGCTAAACAACTGATTTTTCCTTGTCATTTATATAGTTGATAAGATCCGTAAAAGATTTATAATTGAATTTCATTGGGATGATGTTGTCATCATCTGCTATAGCTTCAACAATAGTGCAACTTGTAATTATCCAAAGAATTTTTAAGTCTTCAGTTTGGTACTAAGCATAATTGGTTTTACAATGGCGTTGCAAATGTTATATTTCTTATATGGCTGCAAAACATGGCTCATTCATTGGATATCATTATTAAAGATAATAGCTTTAACTTGTGATCCTTGTTAATAATAAATAAACAGTTAATAATAAGTTTAAAAAACAAGGAAAATTTTCATGAAGAAAGCATAGTTATCATACCTCTAAATAAAAAAAGATAAACTTTTGTCTTTTCGATGGCGTGCTTGGTGATGTAACAATATGTTGTTTTTCTTGGACAGTAATTTCACATGACCACCATTGAGCACCAGGTAAAATATCCTTGTTCAATAAATGCTTTTCCATCCTTTAACAAATTATTCAATAAAATTATCAGCAAAATTCTTTTGTATATGAAATGAAATAAAATAAAATAATTAGCAAAAAAGTTTTTTATATGAAATGAAATTAAATAAACTTGAACAAAACAATTCATACACCTTTTCATAGTTTTATACTTCATAATTTGACTAATTGGAAAATTTCATGCAAAACAATATTTCTTGTTTTTTGATCAAGGTTTGAAGACCCAAAAGTCCCTAGAATAATAAGAACTTTAACTAATTTAGGAGTCCAAGCTTTTAACAAAGCCACATATAGTTGTCCATGTGAGAATACAGGCTGATGGATATAAATTCCAACATAATGAAGCGTTTGACCCTTATATTTATTTATGGTCATTGCAAAACATAAATGAACAATAAATTGTGTTCTGATAAAAGGTATTCCCTTTTTTTTCATTCTCTGAAGATTGCAAAGGAATCTTAGGTATAAAAATTAATTTTCCTTTGTGAGGTCCAAAGACAATTTTTGTATAAATTGTATGGTCTTTTAATTTCCTACATATCAACCTTGTCCCATTACATAGTCCCTTAGTTGGATTTAAATTTATTAAGAGCATAATTGGAGAGCCTTCTTTGAGTAACAATTTGTGTGGAGGTAGACTTTAGGATTTAAAGAATTGAGAAAATCTTAATAATCTACTTGATGCCTTCGATCAACTATTTTGTCAAAACTCATGTATGAATGCAAATTTCCTGAAAATTTGATGTCATTAATTTCATCAACACAAGCGTTTGTTAGACACAGCTCACGTCTATTTATCATCTAATGTGGATTAGAAGAATACAAGTTTAGGCCTGGGAAGACATTTTGAAGTAACTTGGTGAAGGCAATGGTGCATCAAAAACATGTATTTTTAATTTTTAAAAATAAAATCAATAATAAAATAAAGCATCAAAAAATTAACCTATTAAGAAATTCATCCTTGTTCTGGTAAGGAATAACCAATTATTTTGGCAAGGAAATTTAATCTTACTAGTTGAATGGTTCTGTGCCTTTTCCTACTCGTAATAAAAATTCACAAAAAGCTGGATTTGATATAGCTTTTATATTTATTGTCAAAGAGCATTTACACATGTGTGGCCAGAGATGCGAATTTAAAAGACTTGAATTAATTAGTTGTTGTTTTGTGGTTTGGTATATAACTGGCTCTGGCAAAGTTTGACGAAAATCCCCACCAAATATAACAATCTTTCCTCTAAAAGGTTGATTACAGTCCATGATACCGTGAAGTAAGTTATGAAATGCTTCAATGGCTTCTCGTTTTGCCATGGAAGCCTCGTCCCATAAGATAAGACTAGATTCAATTATCAATTTTGCAGTGCTGCTCTGCTTACTTAATTGTCAAACTTTCTTCTATGAAAAATCAAGTGGGATTTTAAATCTTGAGTGAACTATCCTACCACCAGGAAGGATTGATGCTGCAACACCTGATGTAGTAACAACAATTGCAACATGGCCTTGTGATCTTAAAATTGCAAGAAGAGCTTGATATAAAAAAGTCTTCCTTATTCCACCAAGACCATCAATAAAAAAATTTCCACCACTTGAAGCCAAAACCAAATGCATTATCAAATCAAATATGTAATTTTGCTCGTTATTCAACCTTGATTGTAACAATAAGTCTTCTAGATAAACCTGTATATTCTTCTCACTTTGTATTTCTTTACTAACATGTTCATGATAAGTAACCTCAAAGAGATAATCAGCAAAATGTTAATCGCTTAAGCTTTTTACCATTTTCTCTATATATTTATTAATATCTTGAAGGGCCATCCTTGTAATTTCCTCAGATGTGCATGCATTATAGGAGGAAGCATGTTTGTAATCAGAAAAAATATCATCTTTGAGTGTTTCCCAAAGCTAGTAAGGATTTGTCAATAAACAATAGAACAGGAGTGTGGCAAATAAAAGTCTGAGTGAAGTAGGCATTTGAAATAAAACAACTTCCTCAAGAGTTTGTTGTATATAAAAATTAGATGCTAACAGTCCCAACTTCAGCATAGCCTCGCTAAAACAGCTTGTTTTTTCACCATCAACAATTAACAAGTTATCAAATTATGTTGGTCCTTTAATATGTGTGAGTAATAACCTCAAGTAATACCTTTCTCCTTCTTTAGGGTCAATAATAACCAATCTTCCTATCACTTTCTTTCAACTTCTCTCAGACCATATTTTTGTCTTTCGATTCCAAAAAAAGTTATGGAAAATCTTTATACAAACATTTCACGCTTTTTGTTTTTTTATTTGTCAAATTCATCTTGAAAAATTCAGTCTGTGTTATTTTAGAGAAGTCAAATTTTCTCAATAAATAAAACAGATCTGCATTTCTGTCAAAGGAAATAAACTGTTGGTCTGGAAGATGAACCTGGAGTATATAAACTATTGGATTAATCTCTGCTAATCGAAATTCATATATACGCCAAAAATCTTCAGGAGGTGAAATCCAATGACCTTTTCGAAAATTACTAATTTCATCAATATCAGTTGTAGTCTCTTGATTGATAATGTTAAAATTAACAAGATCATGGAACTTAAAGACATATTTATATAAGTACTTAACAAGCTTCACAATGGAACAAATTTCAACATTTATGTGACAATCAATTACAGTGAAAGGTACAGATTGTAAGGAACCACCCATCTATTATCAACCTTAGGTATAAAATTCTAAACTTTTCGATCATCATCTCTTTGTTTATAATATGGATAATTGTCTTCACCAAGAACAGTAAAAGGACCAAAATTTTTAGGATAATGGTTCTTGCACACACTATTTCTCATACAAGGGCAATCTTTATTCATAAGACCATAAGGCCCATGAATCATATGCTTATTGATAAGAGAATATAACTGCCAATTTTGATAAGGGCCATTAATCATATGCTTATTGATAAGAGAATATAACTGCCAATTTTGATCAGGATCTAAAATTTTGATAAATATGATCTAATCGTAAGAATCTAGATTTAACAATTTAAAATACGGCATAAGTATCATTAATAAATGAGTATGAGGGAATCCATGCTTCTGAAACTCAATAACATAAACACATACAGCCACATCTTTTTTATGTTAGTGCAAGTCGACTTGTACATGGGATAAGTCGACTTACACGTATTCAGTACCGATAAGTCGACTTGTTCAAGGTCGGTACTGTTTATATTGTGCCCTAAAGGCAATCCCCTTTAGCGCGTTTTATTCAAAGTCGTGTGCAGACTTTATGAA
>JANIPM010000231.1:40856498-40867960 GCA_027478405.1 Erythroxylum cassinoides
GCTAATTCGACCTCTTACTAGGCCAAATTCTCACATCCGCTAATTTCATGATATACATCACTGTAAAGCTTGGAAAAGCTTCTATGACTTTCAAGAAGACCACTTAACCCAATTCAAATGACATCAGTCCAGAATTTTTCCTCAAAACACGGTACACACAAATGTACACTTACGAACATTTTCAAAACAAAGCATAATAACCTTAACTTCGAATGGTCATAACTTTCAATACCGATATCGAAAAATATCAAACTTTATAGCGACAGACAGCTTTCAACATATCCTATAAGTTTTATGAAGATTATTTCCTCAAATTGTGCCTAAATCAAAAAGTCAACTCTCTATGACCAAAAAGTTAAACTTTCTTAATTCTTCAAATTCTCTCACTTTTCTATATAATTCTTTCTTTTCAACTTCGTTTAAAATCAATTAATACACTATACCTTCATAAATCATACAAATCTACTCAAATCTCAGAGTCATCAAAAACCTAACATAAATCTCTTTCACATCAATTTCCTTTAGCTCAATCACTATTTTAGGCCAAGATTAACCATAAACATCAATATCAAAAACATACACACATATATTTTCTCATCATCAACAACTTGCTAAATTCATCTATCTTAATCTCACATAACAATTCACATTCTTGAACACAAAATCCTCATTTAATGTCAATTTATACTTCTAAATTTCAAGGAAAGTTTGGGGTCTAACAAGAACATAATTCAGAATTAACCAATAACTAATAATAAATAACAATTAACTGAGATAATTAATTTAAATCATAGCTGTTACTTAATAGTCTTGAAGAGCTATATATATACTTAATGTTAGTATACAATACTTAATAATAATTAGCAATAAATAATGCATGTGATAGGAATTAAAATGGAAGAGAAAATAAGGGATGTCAAAAGAAAGCAAATGAATAAACAAAGAAAATGGTTTCTTTTGATATGTTGAAATTTGTATGAATTTAGAAGAAATTATTTTATGAATGTGGATGAGTTTAATAAAAAGAATTGTCTAATGGTGCAACAAAGTCACGATTATGAACCAAGTCACAAAATGTTAGTGATGGTTCTCAATTAACAACAAAAAACTACCATACAGCTATACACAATTTTGAAGTTTAAGAAAAGAGGAAATTAAAGAGTAAAAAAAAAAAGAAAAGTTACGTGCTTATGTTGTTTGACGAACTATGAAAAAAGTCTATGATAATTTGGGTTTTGGTTATTTTCGTCAACATTTGCATTTGAGGCTGGCGGAGGTTCAGTGTCACTGAATCTTTTATGAAGACATTGTCTTACTGTTGAAAAAGAAACAACAATATCTTCTAAAAATGTAAAGAACCAAAATATCTTAGCCACATAGTATAAAATTGAATATTATTTTTTCAAACATTGTTGAGTAAATAAATAAAAAATGATAATATAATTCACAAAAAAATGAAGCTCACGTAGTTTGATAAAGATAAAAATTAAAAAAAATGGTTGAATAAATAATGATAAATACCTTAAATAGACGTAGGTGTAATGTCAGCATTGTTATTTGGATCATCAATTGAAACATCATCTTCTTTTCTAATTGAAGTTGAACCCTTTTGTAATTCACTATCATCAGTTTCACAGTAACAAATAACAGTGAACCGTTGTCTTTCATCTGGTGAGTGGATGTGAGCAGGTTTTATATGAAGAAGCAATGTCTTGGTTTTCAATTCTACATGTACCTTTTCTAGAGGCTGTTTGATACTTTTCTTATAGGAAGGTAAAAAAATGAAAAACATTAGTCATATGATAAACATATCATAATTGTTGTTATTAAATGTAGATATATTTGTAGTAAGTTTAAAAAAATATAACTTGGTGGTAAAATTGCATAGCTTATATTACATTAAATTTCAAGACGTTTTCACCAAGTTCGCTAAAAATAGAAGCTGTGGTAGTTCCTATTTCGTCAGTTAAATCAACATCATAGCAACATCTACATTTGCAAACAAAAGTTAATGAGAATATGTATGTTATTTAGATATAATGATTTATTTAATGAAAGCCTGTTACAAAAGAGAAAAAACATAGTAAAATCAGAAATTTCGAAATTCCTAATGGGCGTGACATGGTAAATCATTCCTATGACATATTGAAGGTTCTCACGGGTTTGACTTAACATGTCACACACGTGACATATTGGAGGTTCTCACGGGTGTGACTTATCACACCCATGACATATTGGCAAGTTGAAAAAGAAAATTTTGCCAACAAATACGCTCCATCAAATGAAAAGGTAGAAAATTGAAAACAAAAAAGTGAAAAAGAAATGCCTGGGTTTAGCTGGGAGTTTCACCCTGCAAGAATTACAAGTGAATGTAATTCCATATATAGCTGCTGTCGAGCGAAAGCATTTTTTTAGGCCACATACCAGTACATTTGCAAAATGTGTTGAAAGGAAATATGAGCTTTAATTCATGTTGTCTGCAAATATATAGATAGATTTTTGTTAGAAATATTAATATCAAATAAACAAGCTTACAGTAGAATAAAAAATGTATTTACCTTACTGGTGGATTTCAAGAAGATAATCTGAGTAATTTTTTGATGTGAACCGGAAGATACATCAGGATTATATCTAAGATAAGCTTATTCGCTAATATAAAAGCATTAAAATATTCTAAAATTTGTATATATTTTTTTTGTAATTAGAGCAAAGATAACAAATGTGGCAGTACCAATTTTTAAGTTATGTAGCTTCTTGTATTCGTGGATCAATAAGAATTGCAGAGTTAAACCAAGTGGATAATACAACACATAAAACACTTCAATTGTAGTAAGAATAAAATAGAAGCATAAATAAAAGAAAAATGTAAAAGCGTAATGAACAAAAAACAAAATTACCATTATAAAAGTTAACTTTTAGCCTGTGGCACACAATTATGGGACAAGTATGTAAGGATTCGACAATTTGTTGGGCCTCATTAGTAACAAAAGCATTATATATGGATAGTATAACGATTTATTGCCTAATATAAAAATAAAAAACATCAAAAACATAACTCAGTCTTAAGTTTTAACGACCGAGGAGAATAATAGAGATTGTAACGTACTGTTTGTTGGCAAGAATGAATTTTTGGACAGTTGAAACTTTGTCATCTTTGCTTATTTCTTTTTGATCCAAGACTTCAACAACGACACCCAAAATATCTATCACACGTTAAAATAAATATAATTAAATATAATACCAAAAAATCAAAGTTCTAGAAAGAAATATATAAAGGAGCTAACCGACTGATTTTTCCTTATCATTTATATAGTTGATAAGATCCGCAAAAAATGTATAGTTGAATTTCATAAGGATGATGTTGTCATCATCTGCTACAGCTTCAACAACAATGTGACTTGTAATTATCCATTGAATTTTTAAGTCTTCAGTTTGGTACTGAGGCAGAATTGGCTTTACAATGGCGTTATAAGTGATAATATATGGCTGTAGAATATGGCTCATTCGTTGGATATCATTGTTAAAGATAATAGCTTTGAATTGAGATCCCTATTAATAATAAACAAACAGTTAATAATAAAGTTTAAAAAATGGGGAAGGATTTTAATGAAGAAACTATAGTTGTCATACCTCTGAATAAAAAAAGATAAATTTTTGTCTCTTTGACGGCGTGCTTGGTTATGTAACAATATGTTATTTTTCTTAAATAGTAATTTCACAAGACCACGATTGAGCACCAGGTAAAATATCCTTGATCAATAAACACTTTTGCATCCTTTAAAAAGTTATTCAACAAAATAATCAATAAAATTTTTTATATATGAAATGAAATAAAATAAAATAATTAGCAAAAAAATTTATATGAAATTAAATTAAATAAACTTGAACAAAACAATTCATATACCTTTTAATAGTTTTATACTTTATAATTTGACTAATTGGAAAATTTCATGAAAGACAATATTTCTTTTTGTTTATCAAGTTTTGAAGGCTCAAAAGTTCCTGGAATAATCATAACTTTAACTGATTCAGGAGTTCGAGCTCTTGACAAAACCATATATAGTTGTCTGTGTGAGAATACAGGATGATGAAGATAAAATCCAACATAATCAAGCGTTTGACCCTGGGATTTATTTATGGTCATTTCGAAACATAAACGAACAGTGAATTGTGTTCTGATAAAAAGGTATTCAATTTTTTCATTCTCTAAAGATTGCAAAGGAATCTTAGGGTTTTTTTTTGTGAGGTCCAAAGACAATTTCTGCAGAAATTGTCTGATCTTTTAATTGCTTACATATTAACATTGTCCCATTGCATAATCCCTTAGTTGGATTTAAATTTCTTAGGAGTATAATTAGAGAGCCTTCTTTGAGTAACAATTTGTGTGGAGGTAGACCTTTAGGATTTAAAGAATTGAGAAAATCTTTATAATCTGCTTGATGCCTTCGGTCAACCGTTTTGTTAAAACTCATGTATGAATGCAGATTTCCTGACAATTTGTTGATCATCATGTCATTAATTTCATCAACATAACCTTTTACTGGACACAATACACATCTATTTATCATCTAATATGGTTCAAATGAATACAAGCTTAGGTCAGGGAAGAAGTTATGAAGTAATCTGGTGAAGGAAATAGTGCATCAAAAACATGTATTTTTAATTTTTGAAAAAAAATTGATAATAAAATAAAAGATGAAAAAATTAACCTATTAAGAGATTCATCCTTGTTATGGTAAGGAATAACCAATTATTTTGGCAAGGAAATTTGATCTTGCTTGTTGACCGGTTCTATGCCTTCTCCTACTTGTAATAAAAATTCACAAAAAGCTAGATTTGATATAGCTCTGATATTTATTGTCAAAGAGAATTTACACATGTGTGGTTAGAGATGTGAATTTAAAAGACTTGAATCAATTAGTTGTTATTTTGTGGCTTGGTCTATAACTAGCAAAGTTTTACGAAAATCACAACCAAATACAACAATCTTTCCTCCAAAAGGTTTATTAGAGTCCATGATATCTTGAAGTAAGTCATGAAATGCTTCAATGGCTTCTCGTTTTTCCATGGAAACCTTGTCCCATAAGATAAGACTAGATTCAAATATCAATTTTGTAGTACTGCTCTGCTTGCCTAATTGATAAACTTTCTTTTCCGAAAAATCAAGTGGGATTTTAAATCTTGAGTGAGTTGTCTTACCGTTAGGAAGGATTGATGCTGTAACACCTGATGTAGCAACAACAATTGCAACATAACCTTGTGACCGTAAAATTGCAAGAAAAGCTCAGTACAAGAAAGTCTTCCATGTTCCACCGGGACCATCAATAAAAAAAACTTCCACCACATGAAGCCAAAACCGAATGCATAATTAAATCAAATATGTATTTCTACTCGTTATTCAACCTTGAATGTAACAACAAGTCTCCTGGATCAACCTATATATTCTTCTCACTTTGTATTTCTTTACTAACACGTTTGTGATAGGCAACCTCAAAGCGATAATCAGCAAAATGATAATCGCTTAAGCTTTTTCCCAATTGTTCTAGGTTTTATTAATATCTTGAAGGGCCATCCTTTTAACATCCTCAGATGTACATGTAGTATAGGAGGAAACATGCTGGCAATCTAAACAAAGATCATCTTTGAATGTTTCCTGGAGCTGGCTAGGGTTTGTTGGTGAACAATAGAACATAAGTGCAGAAAATAAAAGTCTAAGTGAAGTAGGCATTTGAAATAAAACAACTTCCTCAAGAGTCTGTTGTATATAAAAATCAATAGCAGTCCCAACTTTAGCACAACCTCCTTAAAATAGCTTGTTTTTTTCACCATCACAGTTAACAAGTTAATAAATGATGTTGCTCCTTTAACATGTGTGAGTAACAACCTTAAGTAATACCTTTCTCTTTCTTTAGGGTCAATAATAACCAACCTTCTTATCACTTTCTTTTGACTTCTTTCAGACCATGTTTTTTTCTTTCGATTCCAAATAAAATGTTCTAGAAAATCTTTATACAAACATTTCATGTTTTTTGCTTTTTTATTTGTCAAATTCATCTTGAAAAATTTAGTCAGCATTGTTTTAGAGAAGTCAATTTTTCTTAACAAATAAAACAGATCTGCATTTTTGTTAAAGGAAATAAACTACTTATTTGGAAAATGAACCTGGAGTATATAAAGTGATAGATTAATCTCTGCTAATCGAAATTCATATATACGCTAAAAAGCTTCAGGAGGTGAAATCCAACGACTTTCTTAAAAATTATTGATTTCATCAATATCAGTTATGGTCTCTTGATATCAGTTATGGTCTCTTGATCGACAATGTTAAAATTGACAAGATCATGGCCCTTGAAGACATATTTATATAAGTACTTAACAAGCATCACAGTGGAATAGATTTCAACATCTATGTGACAATCAATTAGCAATAAGAGGTCAGGATTGCAAGGAACCAGTCATCTATTATCGACCTCATGTCTACAAATCTTGGCTTTTCAACCATCATCTTTTCGTTTATAACATGGATAACTATTTTCACCATGAACGGTAAAAGGAGTAAAATTTTTAGGATAATGTTTCTTGCACACACTATTTCTTATACAAAGGCAATCTTTATTCATAAGACCATAAGGACTATGAATCATATGCTTAATGACAAAAGAATATAATCACAAATGTCGATCAGAATATGGAATTTCAGTGGATATGATCTAATCATAAGAATCTGGATTTAGCAATTTAGAATGTAGCATAAGTATTAGTAATAAATGAGTATGAGGGAATCCATGCTTCTAAAACTCAATAACATAAACACATGCAGCTATGTCTCTAAAGATTTGTTTTTTTTATCTGCTCATTTTTAAGAATTTCAAATTTGGCTCTAAAAACTCTAGTCAATAAATTTGGCCTATCTTGTGGCTTCTCATGAAACTTAAGATTATCTTGAATCTCTTTCCACATAGGGTTGCAAGTCATGGTGAGGAAAATATTTGGTTTACCGTACTTTTGCACTAGAGCCATTACATCAAGATAACGTCATTACATGTCCCTTAGACCACTGACAAATGAAGCTGGAAGCACAACTCGAAGGTCAATTTTAGAACCTTCTATTTAACCAATGATAATACTGTCCAAAACCCTTGCATTATCTTTGTCCTTATCTCGTTTTGTCTTTTTCTATGGAAATCAAGTCTAGATGTTTCAATCTTTAAGTAAGCTCCAACAACAAATTGTTGAAGCAGTCTTAAGCTATGAAGCAACATAGATTCATCATGTTCTCTTATTTGGAGCTGATAACAATAATATTCTCTAGCAAAAACAGTACTATCTTCATAGTATTCTTGATTAACAACTAATAGTAAAAAAAATAAATATGATAAATCAAATGGTAAGAAGAAATAATATTCTAAAAATGAAAAAGGAAAAGACAAACTTGTCTGTGTTTTCCATAGTAAATAATTCAAATAGATCAATAAAAGAGCTGAAATTAGCATTAGATTCTTCATCTAAAACATTGCTTCTATTTCTCTTTGAAATCAATTGCTTAATTGCACGATGCCATCTAGATTCACCATGAGGAAAAAAAAAGAGGAAATTAAAGGGTGACATAATATGCATAGTAAGATTGGATTCTATAACTTGTATTTGAGTGAGTATAGACTTGGATGTGAGGACATTTATCAATCTTTTCATCATCGATGCATTAGTAATATTGTAAACACATTGATTAAGGTCTAGATACACCTCAAAACTATTGTATGATTCTCAAGCGTTGGAATGTCCCTAAGACTTTTAAAGAATTTGGCATAAGGATTATCTTGCATAATTGCCATAATTAGTTTTAATGTATCCTCGCGAAGTTTATCACAACTTTGAGTCCTTCTTTTCAGTTCCTTATCAGCTTTAAAGAAATAGAGTTAGATACCAAATATCTTATCAGTTGCTGAAAGTTAACTGTTAAGAAAATGATAAACTTGACCTTGAACATGACATGTATAAACACCTTTCTTATTTTTTGTTAGTTCTTGATCATACCTAGCTCCATATGAAGTAAAAGCCATATTGTTATTATATGTACAAACATTTTTCCTTAAATGTTTAGATTCTTCATCATTATCAATAAATAATCGTTTCAGAGCATATGGCATTTGAGGAGTGACAATGCAAATCTCTCCTGATGAACGACAAAATGAGGGGGTTCTAGATAAAATCTCTTTCCATGACAATGTTCACAGTTTGGAGTACGACGAAGATGTAGGCGCTCAATAGATAAATTTTGTAGAGATGCTAACTTTGATGAAGAACGATGACAATTTATCCCTTGAAAGATTTAGAAAAAGGTTGATAACTTTGTATAGTAATGATTTAAAAAAATGGAAAGAATATAGATAATAAGATTTCTACCTTGTTCTTTAATAGACATCATTGAACTAGGTTGAATTGAAGAGGAAGATACAGTTGGGCAATCTAAATTATGACATGTGATATTACATGCTTTAACTGTTGATGTTGTATGAAGACTTTCTTATGCTTGGAGAGAGGAATGAGTTGCATCAATATGATCAACGTTAAAATTGATTGATCGATTTTGCGCTAGTTGACTACTAGATTGATGACTACAAAGTTGATTGGCAGAAGGTTCGCTATCAATGGCAGAATGGAAAGTTTGATGACCAACTGTTTGATAAAAAGAAGGCAAAGTAGCGTTTCTCTTTTTTGCAGCACGAGCTTCTCAACATCATCGTAAGAATTTTTTTTTCATTTTCTAGCGTTTCAGCATAATTTTGACATCTCTTAGCATTTCAATTCATCTCTGAACATAGAAAAGAGTAAAATGAAACTAAAAACAATTAACAATAATTATAAAATTATTAATCATTTCTTCAACAACATCTGCCTTCTTTATATATCAACTAATAATATATTTTGTAAATATTAAAATATCAGTACTAGAAACATTTACGTAACTTTAACTAAAGATATAAATAAATATATATATTATTAATATTATTGAATGAGACATATATAAATATATATTATTAATATTAATGAATGAGGGTCTGTAAAATTAATCAATGTTTTATAAAATTTGAATATGTTGACATGATAAAAAAATGAAGCAATAATATTAACTGTATTAGTGAATATAGCACGATACATTTAACAAACCATACATTTAATAAAGAAGGTAAATTTTGAAAAGTCAACATAATAATATTGTTCGCATATAGTGTAAGATTAATAAAGGATTATAAGAAAAAAAAGTTATTTTATGCCAATATGATGTAACTGAGTATATTAAAAGGGTAAAATTGTATATTTAAAATATTGCTTTAACAATTGATATGGGTAAATAAAGGAAGAAGGTAACGATAATATTATTCAAAAGTTGATAAATGGTGTGGATAAAAAAGAATTTTATATACAAAAATATTTGACAAAATAAAACATACCTGAATAGTGAAAGGATCAATGATAAGAAAACCTATAAAAAATTATTTTAGAAACATATTTGAAAGGTTAAATCTGGCGATAAAAATTTAAATTATTTATCCTTTATTTTACACAACATAATAACATTAAAGGATAAATTTTGAGACACATAATGACTATTCTCAACTCTGTTAAGAATTCCATGCAAATCACGAGGTTGGGATTTTCGTGTAATATTTAATGAAAAGGGTAGAAAACAATTTCATTATACATTTTACCTAAGATAATAACAATGAATGAAAGATTAACAAGATATAATGAGAGACATTTTATTTATTTTCGTTGTCAACTCCATTAATATGATGCACGTAATTCCTATTCTCAACTTTGTTAAAAACTTCAAGTGAGGATTGGGAATTTTCTATAACAGTGGATGAAAAAGGTAGAAAGCAACTCCATTATATATTTTATACAACTTTATAATCATGATTATATAATGCGACAGATGTAATATATACGTGTTGTCAACTCTATTAAGAAACAGCTTTTTTCATTAACAACAACATATAAAAAACAGCTTTATTAATCAGTAAATTGATTAAAAAAATTAATAAGCCAAATAACATATGACGAAGGTTACAAGAACTTACAGACCGTCGACAGTTCTTGTTTACTGAAATAGAAAAGATGTGATGCCTTGAATATATAGCTTTTTACAATTTAGAGAAGGAGGAACATGTTCTGAGAAGGAAACATTTGTATTGTTAGAGAAGAAAGGTTACAGATGTGGTTTGATTGACAAATGTTCAGAAAACAAATAATGATCTTATCCAATCCTTTAATTAAACATAATCTCTTGTTGGCGGAGACAAGATTCAACTACCCAATAATTTATTATTGTTTGCTTTTATTCTCATCGAAGTGTATCCTAATAAATTTAGTAATTAATCTTCAATTGATTCTAAATTTAACAACAACAAAAAAGTTGGTTTCATATAATAAATTTTGCAATTAATAATCAAAATCTAGTTGTTGGAAGGTAATACCTTTAAACTGTATAGTAAATTTTTAGTCGGTGATGATTAGGTTTATTAATTTATTATTAGAACTACTATTAATTTTTGAAGGGAAGCAGTTATAGGTAGATATAAAATCTAATATAAGGTTAAAAAAATTCTTTGGCGATATGTAATTGTTTAAAATTCTTATGCCAATGCTCTACATATAATAGAAGGTAATAATTATTTTAGTTAAAATTAAAATAATAAGGGTCGAAGATAACAATAATTTTTGTTAAATTAAAATAAGTCACGGCTGCGAGTTCTTTAAGTTACAATCATGAGTTAAATTGGAAGGAGTTAATAAGTCACAATCGTGAACAATCAATTTAAGAAAGGTGGCACATATGTATTTGACGTGGGCAGGTTAAGATAAGATAGGTTGAGTTAGAATGTTGCGACACATATATATTTTTATAATAATTTTTATGAAATATAATTACAATATAATTAATTAATTTAAATATTATTAATTAGTTGATTAATTTAAACATAATTAATTGATTAATTAATTATAATATATTTAGCACATGTAAAATATAATTAATTAATTAACTAAAAAATGAATGATTGCTTAATCAATTAAAATATAATTAATTAATTAATTAATTGCAATCTAATTAATTTAAATATAATTAATTGATTAAAATTGTTTAATTAAATATAATTAAAATCTTCCACTTCCTTATTAATTAAGTATATATACTATGAGAGTGCACTGCTATCTGATTATCATTTAATAAGTATTATTCATTAATTATTATTTAATTATTAATTATGACATTAGTTATTATTAAATATTATTATTTATGTTATTATTGATTATAAATTATTACATGTTTTAATAATTCTTATTGTTAAATAATTGTTGATTATGTAATTATTATTATTATTAACTATAAACTATTGCATGCACAATTGAGACTTGTAAATGTTATTATTATCTACTAAATATTATTAATTATGGTATTA
>JANIPM010000231.1:40878516-40895356 GCA_027478405.1 Erythroxylum cassinoides
TTGAATTAAGTTATTTATAATTTTTATTAAAAATAAATAATTAAATAATATATATTTAAATGATAATAAATTAGATAATGAAAAAATGAAAATAGGAAACAAAAACTACTTTTTATAATTTTCATAATTTTTGAATATTCCGAAACTAAAAACAAAAATTAAAAATTCAAACAAATAAATTTTTTTACTAAATTTGAAAATAAAAATAGAAAAATAAAAATAAAAATAAAAACAACCTTAATAATAAGTGAAGTCCAAAATAATAAGAAATAAAAAAATAAGAAGTCTGTCAACAGTAACTTACAAGCGTGACGATAGTGATATGGAAGATAAAATTCGTGAACTTCCATCCAAAGTAGCAAGAAATAAAAAGGTAACAAGACATAAAAAAGAAAGGTAACCGTTGGATCAAAGTGGGGTGGGATCGAAATTCGTGATCTTCCTTCTCATTCGTCGTGACTATATATACTTAAAGGAACATTTCCGTAATTCCCTATCGAAGCCATTAAACCCTGCAAAATCCCTCTCCCACTCTCTCGATCTGTAATTCTCTGCAAAATCCCTCTCCCTCTCTCTCGATCTCTAATTCAGAGAAATGAGCAGCTGGACAAGTCTTCTGCTCCGAATCGGAGATAAGAGCCCCGAGTACGGCACATCCTCCGACTTCAAGGACCACATTGTCCGTACACCCTTCTCTCTCTCTCTCGCTACCTACACCCTAGTCAAAATATTTTTTTGGTTTTTTGCGAATTGTTTACCATGTTCACTTCCAAATGCTTTTTTCAGGAAACGTGCTTCGGTGCTGTTCGGCGAGAACTGGAGCACTCGGAGCATGATATTCTATGTGTAACGTCCTTTCTTCTAGTCTGTTTTCTTACGATATAAAAAACAACTATTTGACCTTCATTTTGCTGCCCGGGTAGTGTCTGTTATCTTGCTTAAAAAAAAAAAAATACTCATCCACTTTTCTTTTGACGCATTATACATTGAATGAAATTTGAGTTTGCGTTGGCTTGCTTTGGAGGCGGAAGTAATCAATTTATTTTGGGCCTGAAATTCTGCGTATGTTACGTGCTTTCCTTAGCTTCAAAGATACAACGACATTATACGTTCCTTTTTATTTTCAAAGATGATTCCTGCTGAAAAGAGCCCTGTTCTGTTCTGTTTGATGCAATATAAACGCTGGCATCCTCGTAGTGTCTGAGGCTATTGTACTTGTTTCTCATTTGGGGTTTAACGTTTTAGGCCTATTGTGTGGACATTCTTTTATTTGTTTTCTGGAAGAAAACAAATAAAAGAACGAAAATAGGGTAATAAAGTGATTTTGCATTCTTGTGGTCATGTTTGAAGAGTTACAATTGTGAGAAGAGTATTGATTGAGGAAATGGTGTGAATTGTTTCTTTTTTTTTCATGCAAGTTATTTTTATGTTAATAAACTACTGGTATTCATGTTGTTTTATTTCATGCTCACAGTTTCTTCTTCAATGTGTTGAACAATTGCCGCACAAGATTCCTTTTTATGGGACACTGGTAGTGTATTTCTTCATTGATATTTTATATCTCTTTCTCTTTTACATTATGTGAATATCGATGGATGTGAAAACAGTTTCATTCGTATTGACCCATAGATGTCTTTATGTAGGCAAGCTTTCTGTAAACCCAAAAGATTTCAAGAAATGAGTGCTCCAAGTTTATTTGGGGAGAAAGATCTTGCAATATAGAGAGAAGATGACTGAACTTTTCCTTAATAGTCTACGTTCTTATTTTCTTAATGGGTTTGGCTTATAATTTATTGTTAGTACATGATGAGTGGACTGGAGAAAGATTATGGTCTCCTCAAAATCATTTCTTGTCAAGTTAATGATGCTTATTTAACATTTCTTCAGTAAAACGAATCTTTGGCCTCTAAAGCCGTTTTAGAGGTCGTAGGAAACAAAATCATGGTGCTCTTGTATTTTGTTAATGTGCTGAGGAAACTAACCATCTATGAGTTTTTCTTTGCCTTTTGAAACTCATCTTGTTACTGCCTTGTCATTATCCACCTTTGTTGCTGGTACTGACTCTATCTGTCTTCGTTTCTTGCTTCATCTCAGATTGGATTGTTGAACTTGGAAAATGAGGAATTTATTGAGAAGGTTTTAGAGAAGACTCGAGATAATTTCCAGGTGGCTAATCTTTCAAGTTGAATTGGTTGTGGTTCTTTTATGTGAAGGATAATCATAATATACTTGGAAGATTGATTTGATTTATCTTTCTAATTGGATTGATCATAATGTAATGACATATGACTACTTATATCTGCTGGATTTTTGTTGATAGTTGTCTTTGTGTTTGTCACTCTACCGATTATATATTTTAAAGATGTATTTGGAATAGCTTCAGTTACTTTCCTTGATTTGCATTTTGTAATATGTTATGTATCTGGTGTCCACAACAATGGCCAGTGTGTATCAAGTGAGAAAGTGTTTTACACACTTGAAAGCTGTGCTTGCCATGTGTATTGTGGTATTCACTTCAGCTGTTGATCATTGAGGAAATTTTAAATTTTGAGCACATATATTCTATGATCAAATAATTGCTGAGTGTTATTCAAGTTTGAGACTGCTTTGCAAGTGTTCTTCCTAATGCTTGTGAACATTTCAGGATGCCTTAGATTCTGGAAACTGCAACAAGATTCGTGTTTTGATGCGATTTCTCACTGCTATGGTATGGTGGTTTTGCTATCCGATCATTCAAAAAGAAACATAGGAGATTGTTTATGAGGAAAATAATGTTGTTTAGGACTTTCAAGAACTTTTATTGAAATTTTTTTAATTATTTACAAAAAGATAGGCTATGACTGACTATTTGCTGGAATTAGATTACCTTCTATGCTGTCCGTTGACACTAAACAACCTGTCATAAGGTTGTTATGTTAGGCATCACTTACTTTGGATTTTGTATGAATATCCTTTTTGGAAGTTGAAGATTTGGTTATCTGGATATGGTTTGTAGATGTGCAGTAAAGTGCTCCAACCTACTTCTCTGGTAGTTGTCTTCGAGACATTATTGTCATCTGCTGCCACAACAATAGATGAGGAGAAAGGAAACCCTGCGTGGCAAGCTCGTGGTGACTTCTATGTAACCTGTGTTTTATCCTGCCTTCCATGGGGAGGATCAGAACTTGCTGAGGTAATGCTTTTCTGTTCCATCTTCGAATTAAAAGAAAAAATCTGTAAGTGTCCTGATCATTATTCGAAATTGATAATATATCTGTATTCACATTGGTTAAGCAGTATCTGTGTCAGTTCACTAACATAGCATCTGTTGCAGCAAGTTCCTGAAGAAATTGAGAGAGTGATGGTTGGTATACAAGCCTACCTGAGCTTTAGAAGGCATAGTTCTGATGCTGGCTTGTCATTTTTTGAGGAGGATGGGTCTGGAAATGGTATTGTTGAAAAGGTATGATTTAATACGACACATTCTATTGTGCATGGAGCTCATAAAATCAGAGAAGAAAGATTCAGTTGATTAAGTTTCTTGCAATCGATCCTACTTTTACTGTGATTCTACTGTGTCATATTCTTATTTGGCTAATTCATTTTGTCATACTAATTTGTATCTCTATGTCAGGATTTTTTGGAAGATTTGTGGGAGAGGACACAAATGCTCTCCAACAGCGGATGGAAACTTGATAGTGGTGAGAACCTGTATTGTCTTTCAATTCATTTGGTCTCACTCTTTTATTGGAATATATCCTGCAAAAGCTATAGATTATGGAATAAAGCTATAGAGAAGGACTTATGCAAATGATTATTGCCACCTAGGTTTAATCATCCTTCTGTCTGAGCTGAAGGAATTAGGTGCTGCAGAACTCATTCGATTGAGAAGTATAACGATTCAATGATTTCTAGAACTTCAGCTCGGACCTTCTATTCACTTTTGCTGTTAGGTCTGAAGTTGATAATCTTTCCTTCGACTGAATTTAAAATAACGCTCTTGTCCTCAGCTCAGACCTGTGCTTAAAAATTCAATTACAACTCAATCAGTGTAATTCTAAATGTATCATTAATCTTGCAAAGTGTTCCTTTATTGGATAGTACATTGCCAAAGAACTGATCGGAAAAAGAGAGAACTGTTGTCATGTGCACGTTACTTTCACATCTTCAATTTTCTTTTTCTATGCAGCAGTATGTAGGAACACTACTTGGGGCTATAGGCTTTGATGTTTAGGTTGATTGGTGCTGATTGGTGGATTGGATGCTAACATGAGATATGGTTCTTCTAATTTGCTTATATGTACATATATATTGATATATTCCCTGTGTAGAGCTCATTGAGTGCCACATGCTTCATGTTTTTTATTTCCTATGTTATTATTGCTCTAGTTAATCATCGTTTCATACTTCCACTTTCTAGTCCCAAGACCTCATCTCTCATTTGAAGCTCAGTTGGTTGCTGGAAAGTCTTACGAATTTGGTAGTATCAATGCCCCTGAGCAACCGGAGCCACTTTTACAGCTTTCAGGGATAAATTATGGCAAACAGAAACACAGTGCAGAGCTGAAGTATCCACAAAGGATACGCAGACTCAATATCTTTCCTTCAAGTAAAACTGAGGTAGTGTATGATTGACTACATTGCAGCTTGTGTACAAGAGGAGAATCACTTTTTCATGAAATTTTTTTGAAATCCTTTCCATCTGTAAAAATCACCTTTGAATTCATAGCACACAACGACTACATTTTTCTTCTATTGATCTCCATGGATCGTAGGAATTTCAGAAGTCTTATTGATGGACCAATTTGCCGCATAAATTAGTTAATACATGGTCAATGAGTCTTGTAGCTCATGTCACATGACTTGTAGCATCAACCTTAAACATATTAGCTCTATGAATCTTTGGATTCCCCTGGTTTTGCATCTTAATTCTTCAGAATAGACGCTAAGTTTAAATTGATAAATTTTGATATTTACCTTTATGTCCTTTTTGAGTTCGGTATCTGTTGTAGCATGAGAAGTGGATAGGCTAATGTGGGAAAACAAAATCCTAAAGCTCTACTAAATTGAAAGAGAAAATTATTGAATAACAATGTTGAGTGAATTCAGGATTAAAGAGGAAAGTTCAGTCTAATAAGAGTAGCTCTTAGTATTTCATGCTACCTGCCTTTAGTATTTGAGCATATTTTTTTCACATTTTCTGTCTTAATGAAGTGCTACACTTTGACATCACAAATTGAGTTTTAGCATTACGTGGAGTTGAGGTTGTCTATGCATTATATTGCTATTTTCCTTATTTATTTAATTTTGAAACTGTAGTTAAGTTGTAATTTTGTTTGGTAGCAGGATATGCAGCCTATTGATCGCTTTATAGTGGAAGAGTATCTGTTGGATGTGCTTTTCTTCCTAAATGGCTGGTTTGTAAACTACCATTCACACATTTTTGCTACTTTGCATTGATCTCTTTTATAAACATAATCAGAAGTTTGCTAATTTTCTCTCCATCAGTAATAAGCCCTTGTTTATCGATTGTAAGAAGTCACAAAATGCATGATTATTAAACCAAGATGACATAGTGTACAGTGGGACACTAAGATTGATGCGACTTGAATCTTGGACAGATAGCTTAATTGGGCACTACTCCTGGATTAACTACTTGTTCTTGCATGCATTCCCATAGTTTTATTTGGGTGTGGTCCAGTTTGATGTCATTCCATACTCCATTGAATTTTTGTCTTGTCATCAATGTATGTGCTTAAATAATTGCTTATTACTTCCTGATATTTTCTTTATCTTTCCTATATGTACTTTAAGTTATTTCTGTTTCTTGGTTTATGCAAAGCTAGTCGAAAGGAATGTGCATCATACATGGTTGGTCTTCCTGTGCCTTTCCGCTATGAGTATCTTATGGCCGAGACTATTTTTTCTCAGGTAACATGTTGTATACATGGTGCTGTTTGCAAATTTCCCAATAATTTCTCTTTTAGTTTATTACTCCTACAAATATGTGGTTTAGATGAGATTTTAGTTGCCCAAATTTATGTTACCATTTCCACTAACATGTATGTTATGTTGATTCACTATATTGCCTCGTTATGCATTATTATTTGAGGTTTCTATCAAAATTGTCTTCACAAGTTACTTCAAGGTATTAAGCTTCAATACATCGTACCTCTTTCCTTTTTTTTTTTTTAAAGTATGATCTCAGTTTGATATCAATATGAAATATTTGAATAAATTTAAATGGCCTCTACTTTAAAGTGTAATTTTTATGTTTTAGGGTGTTGGAGAGACCTTTTTTTTTTCTTGTTAGTCAAGATGCACTTTATTGGCTTTGTTAACAATTACGGATCATAATGGTGTGCCATATGATCTTTATTCCTTTTACAGTTGCTTTTGCTGCCGAAACCACCCTTTAAGCCAATATATTATGCATTGGTTATTATGGACCTGTGTAAGGTAACTGGGGCTTCTCCTTTCCTCATTTTTGTTTTTGGGATATGTTGTCTAATTATTAGACAATACTAAATGTGACATCTTATAGCAGTATAAAGGTTTTTGACAATATTCTTAATTCTTAGGCTCTTCCTGGGGCCTTTCCTGCAGTTGTAGCTGGTGCAGTTCGTACACTTTTTGATAAAATAGCTGAGTTGGATATGGAGTGTCGTATACGGTTCATCCTTTGGTTTTCACATCATCTGTAAGTCTATACTTTAGGAAGTTGGCCAATGTACAGAGGCCAAATGTCATACGTTGACCTTCTTTTCTAAGCTATGGTGTTTTCTGTCATGTGATGCACTAGGGTGTTTCGTGGTAATAAAATATTATTGTTCCCTTGAAGGGTACAAGCTATTTTTGGACCTTAATATAATCAATGATGTTTGGAACTTCTAAGTTGACTGAAATTTTTGGGTCCTGAAAAGGTAGAAACTCTTGATGTAGGTTTGAAGGGTGACTCTATGAAAGTGTAAATTGTCTGTTAAAACTTTAACAGTGATAGAGTCCTTGTCTTAAGGCAGACAGGCATTTCGTTGAGAGGGTCCTCGTACTGTTAGTTATTTTTAGAGCTGAGCATGGCTTTGAACAATCTCAAGATAATTGAAGTTTTGCACATCCTACTTATGCATGGCAATACGATGCTTGATATCTCAAGATAATGGATGCTTGTGTTATGAAAGGTAGATGAATCTGTAGTTGGTTTGATGTTTCAGAAACTTTCTTATATAACAGATCAAACTTTCAATTTATTTGGCCGTGGGAGGAATGGGCTTATGTCTTGGACCTTCCCAAGTGGGCTCCACAACGTGTGTTTGTTCAAGAGGTTTTGGAGAGAGAAGTACGTCTGTCATACTGGGATAAGGTTAAGCAGGTATATACATTGAATTTCAATATTTATTTGCAGCAATTTTCTGTGAACTCATTAGTCTGCCTTCTACACTGAAAATCAGCTCGGGTTCTTTTACTTTCTGTGAAGCAGGTGCCTTGTTTTTTGCTTTCTGCCAAACTTTGATTCTACCCATTGTCTTTCACAGCCAAAGAATTCAGATTTGTTTGTACTGTTCCCAATATATGATTGGCATTTAAGATCCATCAGTGCTATATTCCCCAATGTATCCCTTTTGGGTCCTATCTAACATAGTTTGGGCAGCATTTTGGTCTTTTTCTAATGTGGTTTTTTTTATGCTTACTTTGTCGGAACCTTTCTTTGTCCTGATGTTACCATTCAACATAGAGCATTGAGAATGCACCTGCTTTAGAAGAATTGCTTCCACCAAAGGGTGCTCCAAACTTCAGATACAGTGTTGACGATGATAGAGAAAGGACAGTAGAGCATGAGCTTTCTATGGAGCTCAACAATAAGGTGAAGGGACGCCAAACTGTCCGAGAAATAATCTCATGGGTAGAGGAAAGCGTGATTCCTAATCATGGTTGGGAAGTTGCTCTTAAAGTTGTTTCTCAAACACTTCTCGACATTGGTTCGAAGAGTTTCACTCATTTGATCACTGTCTTGGAGCGATACGGACAAGTTATTGCGCAATTATGCCCTGATCATGATAAACAGGTCTTGTTAATAGCAGAAGTGAATTCCTATTGGAAGAACAATGCTCAAATGACAGCTGTAGCAATTGACAGAATGATGGGTTATCGACTTCTATCTAATTTGGCTATTGTAGCATGGGTGTTTTCTCCAGGAAATGTTGCACAATTTAATACCTCTGATCGTCCATGGGAGGTACATCATGAGCTCTCTCTCTCTCCCCTGCGCTCCACTGTTTGCATAAGTTGGCTATTGTCTCAGTCTTGCAATAGTTCTGTAAGTTGTTATCACACAATGCATGGTGTTGGTCATTGAAGCCAATTATTGTCAAATAAATACTTGTGATAATCCCAAATAAGAACAACTGCAAAATTTTTGAGGAACCATTTTTAGTTTACTCGGGAAGTTCATTCCTCAAAACCATTTTTAGTTTACTCGGGAAGTTCATTCCTCAAAACAGTGGGGCATTAGACGAGAACCTCTTGTGAAATGGTTAATTGTATATATCTTGTAAGTTTGAAGTTCTATGGTAGGGCTATGATATAACACCTTCATGCAGTTGACAATTAGTCACCATTTGGTATGATAAAAAGTATAAAAAGTAAATGAAAAATGTTATATATAACCAATAAAAACTATTAGAAGCTAAGATAATTATATTTTCTGGAGTTTGTCTAATGTTTGATGATGCTAATTGTTCACCTTTATAAAGAAAAATGTTATGTCCTGACGGAGAGGAAAATCAGCTTAGGCTGGATCCGTTTTAACTTCCCACACAGCTTTCATGGTGCATGATAAGGATTGATACTGCTATCAACTTTAGTTCATAAGCCCATTAATAGTTTGATTCTAACCCATTTCTTGTGATTATACAAATTCTTTAAATTTCCTTGTTATTTTCTATATGTATATGACTATAGGCTTAAAACTACATGATGAGAACAAGTTGTGGGATTCTGCCTAACAGAGTCGCCTGTTCCTGGATCCTCTCTTCCATGCCAATAATACTATGGATTATGTGATTATAGATTTTGGAAACCAGACCTTAATGTTTCTATTTACTTCTTTCTCTTGCTGCAGGTGCTTAGAAATGCTGTAAGCAAGAGTTATTACCGTATATGTGATCTAAGGAAAGAAGTATCATCTCTTAAGATAAGTGTTGTAGCAGCTGAAGAAGCTGCAGCCAAAGCAAAAGCAGATTTGGATGCTGCCGAGTCAAAGCTCACATTGGTGGATGGTGCGCCTGTTCTTGGTGAGAATCCTGTGAGAATGAAGCGCTTGAAGTCACATGCTGAAAAGACAAAAGAAGAGGAGGTATCAGTTCGTGAATCCTTGGAAGCCAAGGAAGCTCTTCTTGCTCGAGCCCATGAGGAAAATGAGGTAATCATGCAAGATGAGCCGCAGCATCCTTCTGCTTTACACACTTTAATTGTTGGAAATATCACTACTACTTGTGTCATATCATCCAATATTCACTTTAGATACTAAAGGATAAGTATGAGCCTTCTGTATGCAGTGAAAAGAGATGTGGAGGTAAAGGTGGATGTCACTCTGTTGGCTTGCTTGAACCTCAGGCTCTTCTTGACTGTTATATTTGCATATCTGGATTACGTCATAAAGAAATGAAAGAAGTCTTGCTAATCTGATCCATCTTGTATTCTTTATCTTTGAGAATCTCTCTGTCCCTACAAGTTATCATCTATAGTAAATTGTTTAACCTTTGATTCATGTTTATCATATTCTATTGGAACTCTTTTTTCCAATTCACTAACAGACAGCATGTAATTGAAATGAAACTTTAATTTTCTTTAAATTGACAATTAATGCTTGCAGCTGTTTGATGAAATACTTGTGCTGTCATTTTCCTGTCCTTACAAATGTTGTGATGTCCAGACATTGTTCCTTTCTTTATACAAGAGCTTCTCAAAAGTTTTGGGGGAACGCCTGCCTGATGCATCTGAGGCTCAAACATTGCGTGGATTGAATTCAATTCAAACTGATGAAATGTCAGTTGATCTTGAAGAATCATCAGCAATGGAGGTGGATAATGAGAATGAAAGAACCAAGAAAAGGTTTTCTGGCATCCTGACTCGTGCCCTCCTTTTCTTTTTCTTTTTCCTCTGAATAATTTATTTAAAAAGTGAAAAGAACTGCCCATTTTACATTTATCTTGTCATAAAGTAAAATTTTATTTGACTCTATTCTTGCAAAAACTTTTGCAGTCAGTCAAACGGTGGGAAGGCAAGTACCGCATATAATGTAGGTGAAAAGGAGCAGTGGTGTCTTTCGACTCTAGGCTATGTCAAAGCATTCTCAAGGCAATATTCTTCTGAGGTGAATCTTGTTTCCCAACGGACTGTTACCTTACTTCATTTTGTAGTTCTCCAGCAGCGACTGGAGTTTAATGTGCATGTGTGTCTAATGTGTATGCTCATGATCGTGCATTAATTTGCTATCGTCAGCTTATAAAATTAATTAGGTGATGTGGTACTTGGAAATTTTTGTAACCTAATAAAATTTTTGTAACCTCATTTCATGAATTTTATCATGAATCTTGGTGGTAATTTTCTTCCTGTTATCATGTGGCAGATATGGTCTTACATTGAGAAGTTAGATGCAGAGGTGTTCACTCAAAGTAAGCATCCTCTTTTTTTGAAAGCGGTTTATTCAGGTTTATGTCGCCCTGTAAATGAGGTTTCATCTGGCTGAAGCTTTAAATTTGGCTATTTATACCAAAAATCTGTTGATGTTTATTATACTAGACTAGAGAAATATTAGAGCAAGAAAATTATGTGGCCTCAATTATTTAGTTGAATGAGCTCTGAAGCTCTATTTTTGTAGTTTACTGTGCTATGTAAAAGTTCTTCATGAGGTAATATCAAAGGTGGGCGTCATAGGTGGAAGCTGATCGTTAATGCTGAAGAAGGGGTAATTACGAAAGTAGTGTATTTGATTTGTCTTTTGATAAGATCGGCGAAGTTTGGGTTTGAGTTTGATGAAGTTTGTGGTTTAATAATTAATTAAACCGGTCTTTCTCGAACATTATCATAGGAATCATATATGATTTGAATAAGTTCTATAGAAACATAATCAACTAGCTTATAACTTTGAAGGTAAAGTATATTTTAATTCTGGAACTTGTCTTTTTGCAATATTAATTAGTATTATAAAATGTTAATTAAATATAAAAGTTTCAATTATTTATAAAATTCTTTTTGAAGTTGATATAAATCCTTAAAATAAATTTATATATGTGCACAAATTTTAATAAGTGAAATATTTAATAAATTAAAATTATAGGTTTTAATGTCTTAGTATTGTTCTTGGTAATAATGGATTGGTAGTCAATTGGTTTTTATCTTTGTTTTTGTTTTTATTTATTTGTTTATTTTAAGTATGATAAAAGACAGGTTCTTTTATAATTTAAGAAACTGAAAAAACTCTAATATCTAAAATTTTCCAAAAAAATTATATTTTTAATTTTTAAAAATTTCGCGTAGACTTGAGCTAAAAAAATAATGATGAAATATTCATGGTATGTAACATTATATCTATTAATGAAATGTTATTAACATTTGATTCATGTATAAACATTATATATGGATTAATCAAATTTATAAGAATTAGCCATGAAACTGCCTCTATCTTGTTAAGAATCGAAGGAGAATCAAGAAAAACCTATTTTGTTCGTGGTTCCTGTCGTCACAACATATTGCCTTATATAGTAAATTTGTCATGGCCGCCACAGACATCTCATGCCATGACAAAGATATTCTTCATCAGTCTCGGTACTTTCTTGTCTGATCTTCATTTTAATCCTTTTCCTTCTGCTCCATGAAAATAATAGAGTATGGATATTGAGAAGATGATTTAAGGAGTCTGTTTTCAGCTCACTTTAGCTATTATGTTTTCGAATTGTACCTAAAATTAAATATAAACTAAAGTGAGTGTTTTAAGCATTTTAAAGCATTAATCACTAAGTATTATAGATTAAATGTATTAACAATTAAACATATATAAAGTTGTCTCATACTTAGCTTTTGATTGTCTTCGAGCAAATCGTCAAAATCAGTCACAAATTAAAACATTTATTTATTTTCTATATTTCCCAAAAATAAATAATCATAAGCAAAGATGAATAATTTTAAAAAATTATAGCAAGAATTCAACATTCAACGCTTTTACTCATGATCAATCAACATTTATCACTTTTAAAAATTGAGCAATCTAGAGGTAGACTTGGAGAAAATATGTTTAAACAAGATAGATTCATGGGTACACTTAAATACCATTCATGATCATGACATTTCACAACTTTGTATACTATTTCATTTCTCCACCATTAAGTCAAATGCATAATTATGAATCAAAGGACTTTTCTAATATTATAATGTGAGTAAAGGTAAGGTGAGAGGTGTTTTGGATAATGTAGCATAAAAACAATCAAGCTAGTGAAACAAGAATAACATCAATGAAACATCAAGCGCATAAGCTAATATTCATTCAAAATTGAGTATCATCAGTTATGATGAATGCAACAATTATATTTGTCAACTCAAATTCAAGCTCTTACACCATAAACCATGTGAAGCATAATCTATTAGAAGGAATCACTCGTAAAATCATTGATAACAATACATTGAAACTATAAGGAGTAATCCTTCAAAAACAATATCTACCTCATATGCAACATACTTAATTCACTTATTCAATACAACTTTAGGAGAAGAAAACAAATGAACAAATTTTCAAAACAAATGAATTTCCTCCTTGATACTTTTATTCAAGCATTTTTCTCTTTTTTCTTTATTTAATAAAAATTGAAAGAAGCTAAATCGACAGGGTAATTTCATTGATAAAATGTAAAATGACATCCCAACAATATTAATCATCCCACAAATACGTACACCCTTACACTTATAATTTTACACATCCACAGTTATCAACAATTAACAAATGCTCCACTAGCTTTAAGGTTTGGGTAGGACATTTGATTTAGTTTAAAGCATCTAATGTAGTTAGTAGAAAAAGAAAGATTAATAAAGCTCAGGGGGGCTTAACAAAGGAAGATTCATATCAATGAGTAGGCTATTTGGCTAATATAGCTTGCAAAAACAAAGAATGCCTATATCATTTTCATGTTCACGTATGTGATAAAAATGTGGTCTTGAATATAAAATCAACGCCAAGTTAGGATGTACATATTATGAAGGTTACATATAAACAAAAGACAATGAGATTGATATGGATGTGTCAGTTTATAAGGCTCAAAATCTCACTGACTTTTGCCTACCACTAGTTACTACTCTTTTAAAAATGATGCATATTGACGAATCATAACACCAAAGTACATGCTAAAGTTACCATGAATTTTTCTAGTCAATTCACATTTTAATTATGATTATACAGTCTTAAAAGCAATATAAAAAGAAACAATATTTGATTTTGTTAATTTGATCTTGAAAACTCCTAAGAAGCCATATAAGCAACCATTAAGCTAAAAAATATGTATAAAAAAAACTAAGATCCCACTCCCACACTTAAAATTTACATTGTCCTGATTGTAACATCCAAGAAATGGAGTATTTAATGAAAATAACAAATGCAAAAATGTAAATATACAGAAATCAACTTCCTTTGGGTTGCCTCCCAAGCAGCACCTTTTATCATTGTTGGCTTGATTCTATGTTGCTCTCATCTAGTGACGTCATTTGCATCTTCCAACATCAAAACTCCCATATCCTCTGTTTGGAAGCCTTCATAATACGACTTCAAACGATGACCATTCACTTTGAATGTCTTATTGGTTTTTAGACTTCGTAACTCTACTGCACCAAAATGAAAGACATGAGTAACAACAAAAGAACCAACCCAACAAAAGCACAACTTACTTAGGAATAATTTGATCTTGGAATGATATAGCAGCACTTTCTGAGCCACCGAGAAGTTTTTTGTTGAAATCATCTTATCATGAAAGCCTTTGTCCTCTCCTTATATATCATTGCGTTTTGATAGGAGTCATTCTGCATCTCCTCCAACTCTTACAGTTGCAACTTTCTATGTACACCCACATCATTCAAATTCATGTTGCATCTTTTTATAGCCCAATACACCTTGTGTTATAACTCCACCGAAATGTGACATGGCTTCCTAAACACCAATTTATATGGAGACATCCTGAGTGGTGTTTTATAGGCTATCTTGTAAGCCCATTGTGCATCTTCTAGCCTCACACTCCAATCCTTTCTATTGGGCTAAACTATTTTCTCCAAAGTTGCCTTGATATCTCGATTTGACGCTTTAGCTTATCTATTGATTTAAGGATGGTAAGAGGTGAAAATCTTGTGCATGATATGATATTTCCTTAATAGTGTTTCCATCACCCTGTTGGAAAAATAGGTTCCCTTGTCACTAATGATTTCCTTTGGCATCTTGAACCTAGAAAGGATGTTAGCTTTAATGAAATCTACAGCAATTTTGGTATCATTAGTTTTAGTAGCTTTAGCTTCTGCCCATTTAGAAACATAATCAACTGCAAGCAATATATAATTAAAACCAAAAGATGGACGAAAAGGTCCCATAAAGTCAATACCCCAAACATAAAAAATTTCACAGAAAAGAATAGGAGTTTGTGGCAATTGATCCTTACGGGACAAGTTACCTAACTATTGGCACCTCTCATATAACTTGCAGAAGATGTATGCATCCTTGAACAATGAGGGCCAGTAGAAATCGCTCTCCAAAAGTTTATGGGCTGTCCTCTTTAGTCCAAAGTGTGCTCCATACTTATATGAGTGGCAGAAGGCTAAAATTGAAGGTGTTTCACTTTTAGGCACACACCTCCTTATGATTTGATCCGCACAGTGCCTCGATAGATACGATTCATCCCAAAAGTAGTACTTTGCTCATTCTTCAACTTATCCCTTTGAGCCATTAACAAACGAACAGGTAATTTGTTAGTAACCAAGAAATTCACAATATCTGCATATTATGGTGGTGTCATATTGGCAACAAACAGTTATTCATCTATAAATGTTTCTCTCAAAGGGGTGTCATCTTCTTTGATCAAGCGGCTAAGGTGATCGGCAACTACATTTTCTGCCCCTTTTTATCTCTTATCTCCAAGTCAAACTCTTAAAGGAGGAGAATCTATCTTGTTATCCTTGGTTTTACGTCTTTCTTTGTGAGTAGGTATTGTAAAGCTGCATGATCAAAATAAACAATTACTTTAGCACCAAGCAAATATGATCGAAAATTTTCTAAAGTAAAAACCATAGATAAAAGTTCTTTTTAGGTTGTGGAATAGTTTAATTGAGTTGGATTGAGAGTCTTCGAAGCATAATAGATGCATCTAAAGTTTTGCCTACTCTCTGTCCTATAACTGTCCCATTGCATAGTCGCTTGCATCACACATGATCTCGAAGGGGAAGCTCTAATCTGGGGGTTGAATCACCAATGGGGATTTCAACAGCTCCATAAGTTTGTTAAAGGCTTCCTTACACTTATCATTGAACTTGAAGTAGACATCTTGTTGTAATAACTTGCATAACGATGAGGTTATCTTTGAAAAGTCCTTGATGAATTTACGATCATAACCTGCATGACCAAGAAAATAATGCACTTCCCGCACATTTTAGGGGTAAGGCAAAGAGGAAATGAGATCAACTTTGGACTTATCTACCTCTATACCCCTAGCAGCTATAACATGTCCTAAAACTATACCCGGACATTTCATTGCATCGTTCCAAGATAAGAGCAAGTTTCTCAAGGCATTCATCAAAAGAAGAACCACAAACACTAAAATCATCCATGAATACCTTAATGATTTTCTCAATATACTCAGAAAAATGCTCACCATAAATCTTTTGAACATAATAGGTGCATTGCATAATTCAAATGGCATCCTTCAGTAAGCAAATGTACAGAATGGGTGTAGGGACCCGATCCCGGAGACCGGACCCCAACCGAAAGACGAAACTAAAGACGAATAACAAAGAGGCGGAACGAACAAATCAAAGCAAATCAATTACGAATCGAAAGCGAATTGGATCAAAGCAAACAAATTGCTTATTCGAACTTAAACAAATTTCGACATCCGTAACAAACACTTTAGAAAGCTTATCGCGTTGCGTTGGAAACCTTAAACTTAATCTATCCGATTCCGTGTAAATTTTTCTTTTTCTTATTTTTCATTCCTTTCATCGAATACAAAGCAAAGGCTTCTTCAATTTGGAAATCATAATTTCCATAGCCTCAATTTTTCTAACCATCATTTACGAATCATAAGTATCATTTTAACCAAAACCTTAGTCTTTGCTTTTGTCATAAAAACTCACACTTGTAAACATAATCATACATACATTCTTTACTTAACACAATTTTGGCAGCATAACAGCTGCATTTTAACTAACCCAACCTGCAACTGGTTTAAATACACTTCTATGAGACCAGCTCAAACAATCCAATTCATCCATATCCAAATCACAATTAATCTCTACTCAATTTACATATAAAACCATAATGTACAATCCATAGCCATACACAATTCCAATTCTATAACTCAAGTTCTTATACAATTTCACAATCCAAATACATCATGAACTAAACGCTTACATTGCACTAAAGGCATTCCAAGCCATATACAATTACCAATGTTCATAACCCCAAGTACACAATGCACAATAATTCTCAATTTCTCAACAACATTCTAAACTTAACGATAGTTCAATAAGAACTCATACAAACGAAATCTCTCATTTTCTTTCACCCGATCTTCTTCTCATCACCTGTGGATGGGAATGAAGGGGGGTGAGCTTAAAAAGC
>JANIPM010000231.1:40934298-40946075 GCA_027478405.1 Erythroxylum cassinoides
GTAACCTATAAGCTAACAGGAGTCTAAGATCTAATCACTAACATGGATAAGTGTGCAGCCAGATGTGCATAATAGAATTCTAATATCTTCGAAAAGCTCATGCAATAGACAAAAGACTTTGTCCCTTTCCCTCACAACCAAAGTATCGAAGAGAAAATGCACTGCGTGGAAAAGAAGATGACGTTGTTTTGTGGAAAGAGATAAATGGGGGATTGTGAAAAAGAGATGCATGAAAGTAGGGGCAGAAGGAGGACTCTGTTGGATGCCAGGGAGTGGGTGGCGCGGTCAGTATGTCACATGAATGCTTCATAAACCAAAAGCTGAAAAACCAAAGAAAAGAAAGGGAATTATATATAAACATAGCGCTCAAGAATCTAAACCTAAGTTTAATTACTCTTCACAATGACTTTACAAATTTAAATTTCATTACTTAAGTAATTTAATTTTTCTTTATTTTTTATGTTCAAAGTAATCAAAATTATAATGGTTTCAGAAAGTAGGCAGATTGGCCTAAATAACATTTTATTTAAGATATATATGTTACTGTGTACGAATTGGTCTGTGCTGCCAGAATTGGTTGCATTGCATTGTATCGGCTTGTTTGTCGGCACAAGTTTGCCCAACGTCCTCGTCACGAGAATGACCATTTCCATCTCTACTTGTTTTCTTTTTCACTCCCTTCTGTTTGTATTTTTCTCTCTCGAAATCTGTGCTTCATACTCTCTCTCTCTCTCCCTCTTCCTCTCCCCCTCTTTCTTTCTAAGTTTGCATACATTATTTAACTTAGAGAAGATCTTGTTCGCCATTGGCGTACTATATGGTAGTATTGAATGATGAAATGGGCAAGCAAATCATTACCTTGACTTTAAAGAAAGCACTTGAAAGCAGTCTTTTTTTTTTCTTTAATAGTGCAAAGACATGATTTTAAACCAAGAAAAAGAAAACATTAAAATTATCAAGAAGAGGCTGCCCCCGCTTGTCCTTAATTTCATGGCTCATGATACTCCTTCCTCTCAGTCCAACCAAGTCGCTAACATTTATAATGGATTCCATGATCCAACCTATATCAAACATCTCCTTCAAGTCAAAAGGAAAAACATGCCTCCACCTTAAAATTCAACTTCATACGATCCTACTTTATACACCGGCCTAAGCGAGTAACCACAACATGGGAGTATTTTGAAGCTCACAAAAATATAGTAAATCAGTTGTCCTCTTGATGATCCTTTAAGACTACATTGCCATACTGCATAATGGTATACGACACGTTTGTGATTCATTTTCTTAGTTGTAATGTTGCTGCTCAAGCCATGGCCAAAATCCAGATTGATCATCTATGCCACAGAACATGTTGCTGAGGCTTTCTTCTTTGATCAGTTGATCAATCTTCTGGCATTGCACTTCAGGCCTTGAAGGGTTATGTTGAAAGAATTGAGCCACACTTGTGGGCCTCATGGATGATGTAGGAAAAAGTGGTCGACTTGTTGGAGGATTAGATAGAGGACTATCACTGGCTGGTGTTCTTGAGATATCCAACTTTATATCAGAACTGTCACTTCTGTTGCTGCATGAACCCTCAGTTTCTTTATTCAGGTTAATTGATTCAGTTGGTTCTCTTCCTTTTAGTATCAATATCTGCAGCCATTAATTGACTTAATCAAGAAGAAACATGCATGGTTCACACAAGCTAGTAATTAGTTCCTCTTTTTTTCAATATGAAAAGTCAGCTGAAAACACAAGCAATGGGAGAGAGTAGACAGAAGTGAAGAGAAATGTAGAGAAGAAAGGAGGTGAGTTTTGAGGCGGGGAACTTGGTATGATTGGAGACATCTATCTTCTGGACCCTTGATTACCTAAATTAAAGAAAGAAAATTCATCAAAAGGTGTTCCCTTTTCATGTTTCCTTCTCTTCTTCTTCATGTTCTCTTTTGGTTTCTTTTCCTTTTTCTTTCTCCAGTAGGCACAATCAAAGAGTTGCACTAGTGATATTGATTGCAAAAGAAGCTTTTTAAAAGGCCGTCCTAGAAGTTAATAGAAAAGAAAAGGTACAACGAAATCATTGCAGAAGCGAAAGTCAGAAGCATAAATCATGAACAAATGATCAAAAGTTCCAAATTATGGCTAAATAACATGATCTTGAAAGCATAATAGACTTAGATCCCAAAGAAAACTAAAAGATAAGACACATTAGGCATATTCACTAGAGAAAGCAACTAACTCATCTACTGTACAAACTACAATTCAATGCAATAAACTAACCTCTGCATGTAGTTTCTGATTCTGAGTTTTGAGAGCATCATTATCGGCTTTCACGGCTTCATACTGTCTTTTCAGAAGATCATAATCTTTCTCAAGTTGCTTGGTCTTCCATCTAGCTCTCCTATTTTGGAACCATATAGCAATCTGTCTTGGTTGCAGACCAAGAGCCCTAGCCAGCTGCATTTTTCTCTCAGGTTCAAGCTTGTTACCCAACTCAAAGTTCTTTTCAAGTGTCTTCACTTGTTCCATGTTGAGTCTTCTCTTTTTCTCTCCTGCTTGTGAACCATCATCAGACAAGTCATCCTCTCCATTAGCCTCTTCGTGACACAAATCAATTCTTGAAAATGACGTTGATCTTTTCCCGAGAAACGATGCAACTCCTGCAGTACTCAAAGAAAGCACAAAAGAAGTGAGACAACGTCAGGAACCTATCCTCAAAAAGTTGAAGGAATTGAAGGGAAAGAATATAGATTATACCCTGAAAATCTTGGGGTGGTAGGATTGTACTGAGAGAAGTGGGATGTTGATGTTCATCTTCATGAGGGGTTTGAAGCATGAAATTTGCTGGGAAAAAAGCCATCCCATTGCTAGACATGACCCAACTATAAGCTTATGCTACTTGTTTTGAAAACAACTTAGGCAATAACCTGCCTGCCATGTTTTTAAGGTCGAAAGGAAGTTGCAGACTTGACGCACTAGAGCAGAAAAAAAGAAGACGAAACCTTTTTCACTCAAACTGATCAAAAGGAAAGAAGAAAACTTTCAAGTCAAGGATCTGCGAGAATTGGGTTCGATTGACAGCTTATGTACCTTACTGCATTTTCCTCGGAAGAGTTAATATTTTTCCATAGGATGTATTCTCAGAGAAGAACGTGATGTGGACGATGATGGAGAGAGAGATGTGCAAGATGATTCTATAGTTCCCACCTCTCTTTATATGAAGAGAGAATTCTGATATTTCAAGGCGTTATTTTACTGCTAAAAGGAAGCAAACTTTTATCCATCCGCATGAACACTACAGAGATGGGAGCATCAAGTTGTTTGTTAAAAAATATCCTTTGGGATTTAGTCCGATAATGATCGCCTCTCTAAACATAAAAGTTATAAAACCTTGATGAACTTTGGGATTTTAGATGAATACGGTGTTGTCTGTACATATATTCCATAAAGTTGGACCATCCAACAAGCTATAGTCGTTGTCATGGTCTCAAATCATACTCGTAGTTACTTCAGAGACAAAAAAAATTGATGTGTGCTAATAAAGATGGGTGTGCTCCGGTAAGAATTTAACTCTGGAAGTAGCATAACTTTCAATTTGCAATTTTTTTGCAGATTAATTGTGATAAATTATGACAGCTAATTAAGGGCAACTAGAGGCTTTTAAAACCTTGATTCCATTATTAAAACAAGCCAACAAAATGAATTCGCTTCCTAACACTAACACTAACACTACTTAAAACTGAAGTGGGTGACAAAGAGCTAGTCCTTTGAATATGCTTACAATTAGAGAAGAGAAACTAAACAAATTAAGATATTTTTATGTTGTTAATAGTTTATGTGAAGCAAGAAGTTACTAGAGAGAAAACAGAAATGTCTATCCTCCTGAGGCTTAAAAAGGGATTGCATTTGTGTGCGTGCGAGAGATAGAGAGAGAGGTGTGTACTGACGCAGGAATCTAAGGAGAGATGGGTCCAAGCAGAGGGACAGGGTTTGCTACCTAACCCACCAACAGGTATCGTGCATGAGGACCAAGCTCTTTTCCATCTATCCATATTATCTCTCCTTTTACTGTCTATCTACCTGTCAATTTCCCTTCTTCTTCCATTTTTTTTTTTCATGAAGATCAAATGACTCTTTTGTATGCAGTATGTTCGAAGAGAGTTTTGTATACATAGGGGAAAAAATGCTTCTGCCTTGTGATAAAGAGAAAATCCCTCTGTTCTTTTTATATAAAACTACTGGAACTGTTTCTTTTTTCTCGTTTCTTTGTGTCCACAATTTGTGCTATTCATCTATATCTCAGTGCTCCCTCTCTCTTCTGCCACTCTCTGAAGAGAAAATTCATCCTCATAATCGCCTCTCATTTCCCAGTCAATACTGTTCCCATATATATATATATACACACACACACACACGTATTGTTAAGGTAAAATATCCTTTGATCGGATACCGGTTAAATTTAATAGTCCGAAAATAGTAACTAAAATAAAAGATAGACAAAATAAAATGGGACAGAATACAAAAATTTACGTGGTTCGGTCAATATGACTTACGTCCACGACCGAAGGGTGAACAATTTTACTAATATGTGGAGAATATATACGAGTACAAACACTGAAATAAAAGGCTTTCAAAACTCATAAGTATATAGAAAATAATTGAAAAGAGGATTAGAGTATTTGTAAGAAGGAGTGGTGTGTTTTTAAGCCTGCAACCATCCCTTCTATTTATAGCTAAAGTCCCTACGCATCTGTACAATTTTTTTTTTCAATCTGTCTGCAATCGTCGCTTACCAAAAACCACACTTAAAGATCTTGAAGATTTTAGCCTAATATGGCTAAAAATACAAAGCCTGAACGGTACATCTTTTTTTGACTTAGAAGAGGCTAAAACATGCAGCTAATAGCCACTCATTTTTGACATATTGGAAGGGTCAAGGCATGCACATGCAACATGTATGTATTATGTCATAGTAATGAATTTAATACGATTCATACATGTATAGACAATTCAACATGACAGTCCCTCAAATCCCTGCTGTGGGGTTTATAAAATTCAGTTGTGAAATTGTGAACAGTGCTCCTTGCCATATAAAATTCATTCAAGTGCATCATCGAATCGGTGCCAATTATTTAGATGTTTCCATCCCTCATAATCTACTGCATACTAATAATTAGTTAACTTTGGGTGAAATTTATTATCTGAAGGTGAAAAACAGCTGAATTGTACCCTTTACGTATGTATCCATATTTATTACAATGTTGTATGTGGCAACAAAAAACATAATGAAGTCTCCCATATAAGTCTTTTTAAACTACTGGATAGTATTTCATACATGTTTAAAGGATAAGAAGCAGATACCGACTTGAATGCTAGAAGGACGCGAATAGGTCAAGCTCATTAAACAGGCTGTATTACTAGTTTATATTTCTTCTATGTGCAGGGGAGATGATCTTCAATAATACTGAAACAAGACCAGCAAAATGTTAACAGAAGAGTATGGTTTAATTATACAAATTAAATATGGATAATCCATTGTTGATTTACAAGATTTTTTAGGGAAAAGAAAAAAGAAAATTAATCCATCACCCCAAGTAGTATTGTTATGAATATATTCAAATCCCATAATAGAATGTGTTAAAAAAAATCTTGAAGAGAAAATAAGTTGTGTCTATTAAATAGAAGATGATGAAATATCAAAGTCAAATATGCAATCTAAAACTTGATATTTGTCTTCTCTGATCCCTATGTTTGACATATTAATCCTTGTGAAGGTTGTAGTAGGTTTAGAAAATAGGCCATTAATGATTTACATGGGAGTGTTTGCAAGCAAGAGACAGTCACAAGAAAGCCTTCGTGGTACTCAAAATAGGTTTGTTTGATTTTCAGTGCGGAAATGGTGTCTGCACGAGCCAAAACCACAGTGTTTACTATCTGAGGGCCCAAATGAGGAGAGAAATTCTCTTCTGTTCTTCTCTAACTTAGAGATCTATTCGAAGGGGTAAAGATTCACGTCATTCAGTGAAACGCACATGTACAGTAATACTATTTGTGCAATGTAGAATTGATCAACGTTGTAGAGGTGATGTGAATCACAAATAAGACACTGCAAAAGGCAGCTTTCAATTCCACAGTTGCTAACTGTTCTTTTCTCCTACACTATTCTAGCTTCACTGTTTTGATAGAAAGATGACGGCCACACTTGGCCCATATGAAAAGAATATAAGTATTAAAAAGGGTTTTAAAATAGTCATAAGGACAGATACCAGAAATTTTCATAGGTGATGGAATTGGTTGGGGTTCGATTAGTCTTTCAACTGATTGAATTGTTTAGAAATGAAGGGTTGTGATTTGACACTTAGGAAAGCTACTGGCACTCGTTCATTTCTATAATCTTTTGTTTTTGCCAACATTTTCCCCTGCAATCGATCAATGTACGCCTATGAAACAACATCCTCCTGTACCCAGCTGTCTAAGTCTGTTTTTCTTCTTTTCTTTTCAATGGTGTAAAAACTTCTCTTCTATTATATACATACCTTGTAGGATGTTTTTATAGCTACAAACTCAATCTTTTTCTTAGACTCAAATTCCTGATGTCATCAGACGCCTCTCTTATTTGAGTTCATGAAAATTAATCTTCACGAAATTTAGAATAGTGTATTCCACCAAAATGATATAAGAAAAATGGTAGAGTTGAATAATTCATCCAAGTTTAATCAAATTTAATGTAATAATAAAAATATAAATAGTCTAACAAAAGTTAAATGTAAATATTCAAATCTGAAATAAGGAAATAAGCAAAATTTTCAGCCTTATGTGAATTTATTTCTTAGTTACATCAAAATTCATTCACGAACGACATTTTCCCATTGAATACATTGTAATGTAAGTATTTTTTTTTTGTTGATATTGATGCAGATAAGAGGATTAGAGATGCTTAAGATCATGTAACACCTTCAAATACAATCTAACAATAAATGATCCATTTACATCATATCATTATCATTGACATCTAGTTAAAGTTCGTGAGAATCTATTTAAATTATATAGCATATTTAAATTAAAATTCTTTGTAATTTTATCATTAGATTAAAAAACTTACCCCAACTATGAAGTAGGATAAAAAATAGTAATATACCACTTTTAAAAAGTTCAACTTTCTTGAACTAAAAATATATTTCTCTGAATATTTCAATTCAATCTTAAAAGTCATACAAAAATATTTCTTGTTAAAAGAAAAAATAAAAAAGGATAAATTTAAAACAAAAGAAAGTAAATAATCTATCACAAAATTTATATGTAATTTACAAATCACAAAAGCCTGAGTAAAACAGAAATTCATCAAATAAAGTTTGAACGAGCGTTGCGCCGAAATTTCCACCGTGGAAACATTTCTCCAGTACTTGAAATCACCCATGGGCTTATTCTTTGAACTAGAGTTTGGAGATTGAGCAAGAGTGACGAACACCTTCTGTTATCCATTCATGGTGTTAGAATTTACAATGAGCCTACGGGCATATACGAGAAGAAAAGTTAGATTATATATAAGTCTAAGTGAGGTTTCATCCTAAAATCAATTAGTGATAGGTGGAGTAGTCCACTAGACTTATATACTACTCTTCTTTCCTCTTTTTCTTCAATATGGGACAAACTTCAACTTTATATTTCAACACACCCCCTTTACGTGTTGGTCTAACAAGTGACATAATATATTATTTTGAAGGGTTAACGACTAACATAAGAGTAACCTGCTCTGATACCATGTTGGAATTTACAATAGACCTACGGGCCTACACGAGAAGAAAAGTTAGATTACATATAAGTCTAAGTGAGGTTTCATCCTAAAACCAATTGGTGATAGGTAGAGTAGCCCACTAGACTTATATACTAGTCTTCTTTCCTCTCTTTCTCCAATATGAGATAAACTCCCACTTTATATTTTAACACATAGTTGTACATATCAACCCACTGATCTTTTTTTTTAAAAAAAATGTGTGCGATATATTATTAATATGGTTAGACCATTATAACTAAAGTAAATGTTGGTTGTGTAATAGTACCCATTTATCACAAACATTATATAGTAAATTGTAATTTGGACAAGGATTGATGTTGAAAAGATCATCTTAGGTGAAATTGAATTTAATGTAATTTACGTAACATCGTATTTACTAAAGTAGATCAATTTCTTTTTATTTTTTTGGCCTTTATGTTTATGGATAATAAGCACCAACTTGCAGTAAAGAAAAGGTTGGTTTTTATATTTGAATAAAAATGAAGGGAAGGTGAATGTGTGTAGAATGGGTTGGTAAAAGATTGGGAAAATCATTGGAAAAAGGCTTCTTTATACTTCAACAAGGGAGGGTGAGGGTGAGGGTGAGGGTGAAATCCAGAAGGCCAAAATGAGTGGGTCTCACCAATCTGCGTATTGAGGAGTGTTGAGGTCCCACTGAATTACTTGAGCTTTTCCAAAAGACAAGCTATCCCCCAGCCCTCACACCTTCACATGACTTTATTAGTTGGAAGCCGAAAGCATTCCATTTCAAATTGGTGGATCCATTCATGTTCCTACGTCCTATCACAAAGTCTTCCTTCTCTCTGAATCTATCAAATTGATCAAATTTTCAAACTAGTGAGCCATATCTCTTGATTCTTTGGCCATTCTCTCTTTTTCCCTCTTGTGCATGTAATATTTTCTATCTGCATAAATTTCATTATGTTACATGATTTCTATGTGTTACTGTTTGAAATAAATCAAAGGAGGGAATTACTTATAATATACACATTAATATATATATATATATATATAAAACACTTGTTGCGTCTTTCATACACACTGCCCCCTAAAGCTTCTGGTCTGTTCACCTTATATTGATCCCATCCCATGTGCCCACACCTATTTTAGTTGACGTCACTCTCTATTTTGTTCTTTGGAATTTTCTTTTATTTCTTTATTTTTATTTTCTCTTTCCAACTTTTGTGCCAGCTGAATTTGCACCGATAGTGATTTGTTAACCACTGGACTTGTTATGTTTGTGTTTAAAAATGTTATTTGATCCTGTTCGTGGCTTTGCTCACCTTTTTCCTCGGAAAAGAGGTAAGCTCACTAATCAGGACCGCCCTTTCAATTCGACGTCGGCAATCTTTGATCGCCCACAAGTAGCAACGCCAGCCTACAAGCTGGCACTCGAAAGCAAAAGAATTTTTAAAAAGAATATCCAAAATAAAATTTCCATATCTGGTATAATCCTTTTTTTGTTCTAACGATTGCATTTTATCCTACTATTCAATTTGCATGTGTAGATTGGGTTCACGTTAGTTTATGCCCTACAGTCAATTGCTTTGGTTGTAGGTTATTGACAAATTATTTAAAAGACATTCTTTATCTTATACATATTTAGATGTATACGATAAATTCTATGGGATAATTGTACATTGTAAATGAAATTATAATGAGATTATAATTATAAGATTCATATTGCATTTATGTATTATTCCTAAATGTTCCTAGTCATTGTTTTATTAAGATCGAACATTAATAGAACGGAAAAAAACTAGTACACGTTTTGTTTTTCCTTATGAAGGAAGTAATCGATCTCATAAGCTAAATTATAGAGATACTTAAACAAATATGTGGGTACTTGCTAGAGAACAAGTTCATTGAACAGACCCCATATGAGAAATCCATTTGGAACATTACTTGTATGTCTATGGAATTCTCATTTTGATGATTGTATAAGTGATCCTTTGACTTGAGATCATCAAAGTTATCTTGTATGGGGATTGTTATGTTTTGATACTACTCGTGATCTATAAAGGTCGTTTAAACGGTAGTCATTGGATATAGCATGAACTATATGGAGATAGTTGAATGATTAAGATAGGATTCATCACCCTAAAGTAATTAGGGAGAATGTTCCGTTGTTCTCGATTAATATTGATTCGGGAAATCCTTGGCCAAGGTGGAATGATATTTTGTAAACAGTTTACAAATATCATTAATTGAATCAATAGCTAATGGCGGAGAACTAATATAATTGGACTCAAAATAGAGTAGACATTAATTCCATGTTCTATGTCTAATTAGAACATTGGTTGATGAAATGATTGAATTATACGGAAAAATCATGCACGGAAATGTTAGTCAAAACTACTTTGACATTTCTAAATATTTGGGTGGTCATGATGCATTACTAAACGCTAATCTTGACCTATGATTATAAATTTTTTAAATGGAGAATTAAATATAAATTAAAAGAAGTTTTAATTTATCTAATTCTAATTCTAATTATGAATTAGAATTATAATTTATAATCATTGCCAACATATTTGAGAACCTAATAGGTCTCACATATAGAATGGGTTGAAAAAAGCAAAGTTGATTTAATCAAGTTGAACTTGATTATAAAGTTTGAGAAACTTTATGATTAAATATGAGATATTTAATAAATAAAGATCAATATAAGATATCGAATCTTATTCGGGCATAATTGGTATTTAATGAGAATTATTTGTAATTCTAATTAAAGTTTAATTAAAATTAAATTTTAATTTTAATTAAATTACTAAAGCGTCCAAAGCTTATTATAAATAGGCTTGAGCTCTATAGAGTTAGCACTTCATGCTTAACCCTCTCTGTAAAAGTTACAGAGTTCTCTCAACCTGTTCTGTGGATACCGTTAGAGGCTAGACACTTATGCGGTTACGGTGGTTGAGACGGATCGATTTTGGAAACTGTTCGAGGCATACATCAAGATAAAGATCAAGCTTCGAAATAAGGTACGAATTAAATTTTTGCTTTATTTTGATTCGTGTTAATCATTTTATAGAATTAAATAGATCTTGATTTTTGGGAAATCAAAAGTCACGAAAAAATTTTGTGATTATTCTGCTGCAGTTCGGATCAAATCCTGACCTAAGTTCCCAACAGATACAAATATAATCAAATGAAATTACGGGTGTTTTCTTGTTTTAGCCACGATTTCTTTTCTACCTGCCGCATGATTTCAGGAGTGCTTTGATGTTCTTGTAAAATCATCATTCAAACTAGTGGCACAAAGCTGCTGATAGTATAGATAGTCTTCTGATTACACTGTTAACTGATTTTAACTGTGCCTATTGATGTAACTATTGTAATGTTGTGCCCAATCTAAGTTGTCATTGTGAATTACAGGTTTCCTTCACTCTAAATTCTCATAAAAGGAAAAATAAAATAAAAAGGAAGCGGAAACATCTTAAGATTCCTCTGGAATTTTTTACTTTTAATTTCTGATACACAAAGCTTGTACAATTTGTAATTTGTCAATTGAGTGTTACATATGACGTGCTTAAGGATTGCTAAAATGTTATAAGTGTAAAGAAAATTGTTGAAACTAATAGATCAATGATTTTCTTCCCTTTTATTTTTTACAAAAGATGATATTAACTATATTTGAAGATGATGAAAATAAATTACTAAAAAATAACAAAATTTCTGCTTTAAGCATATCACTTTTCACAATTAACAACAACTAAAGCTTTCTTATTTATAGTGAATTCAACGTCAACGCTTAAAGGGCATTCATGCATTTTCACTCTTTAATTACCTACATTTCCATATTTTTTACACTATTTAATATTATGAATATTGTACTAGTATCGGTACCGAATTTGGCTCTAATACAAAACTATATTAGTACCAGTCAATACTGGATACCGTTTCAAGTAATTTTTTAATTAATAAAATAGTCCCTGCATTTTTGAAAATTGCAAAATAATTCGTTTAGTATATTATACTGTATACTTTATAATTGTTATAT
>JANIPM010000231.1:40979326-40991726 GCA_027478405.1 Erythroxylum cassinoides
AATAAAGATTATTTGTTTGATTTCGATTTTTGTGTGAATCGCCCTGTGACACGATCCATGAGTCGGGAACGTAACAATTTGGTATCAGAGCCAAACACTATGGGCGATGATAGGGAGGCAAGAATAGAGGCACGTTTTGTGGAAGAACGCGCTTATGTGGACTCCAAATTTGCAACAATGGAATTGAGGATAGCGCAGATTATGCAGGAGCAGTTTGCAGCATTAGGATTTGGAGGTCGTCAAGTTCAAAAGACAGGGGAAACAAGTAGTTCAGCTTCACCCTGGAAGGAGCAGTCGACGGTTGCCACAGAAAGAACAGGGCCGCAGGACCTTCCTGCACCAGCCATGGCACCTCGATTCGCCAAGATGGGTTTCCCCACTTATGACGGCAGAGCAGATCCATTGATTTGGGCACACAGGTGTGAACAGTTCTTTGACAATCAAAGGACTCCTGAAGCCGAGAAGGTGGGTCTTGCAGGATTCCATTTGTTGGGCGAAGCACAGTTATGGTATTATCAATTGAAAAGAACTAAGGGGATGCTGAGTTGGTCAGAATTTCAAAAACAATGCTTTCAGCGTTTTGGACCTCCAGAAAGTAATAATCTAGTTGGGGAGCTGGTCACTTTACGACAGACAGGGACGGTAGAGGAATACCAACGTCAGTTTCAGGAAAGATTGGCTAGATCAGTCGACAAAATCCCAGAACACCTTTATGTTGATTTGTTCATGGCAGGTTTGGAAGACATATTGCGAGTGGATGTTCAGTTGATGAAGCCTCCTGATTTATCTACAGCTATGAACTTAGCAAGAGCTTATGAGCAAAGGTTACAGTTGCAGAAGGGGAGCAGCGTTAGAAAAGGGGCATGGCAGCCACGAAATTCCGCCAATCCACCAGTCCAAGAGGCGCGTCAGGTACCTAGTGGGACGCCTTTTTTCAAAAAATTATCGAGAGCGGAGATGGCTGAACGGAGGGCTAAGGGTCTATGTTTTAATTGTGATGAGCCTTATTCGGCCACACACCAATGTAAAAAGCTATTTTGGTTAGAATTGGCGGATGTGGGTGTGGAGGAGGAAGAACAAGAGGATCTTGCGGACACTACACCTGCAATTTCTCTTCATGCCATTTCGGGGCAGAGAAACGGAAATACCATGCAGGTACAGGCTCACGTGAATCAACAACCTGTTCTTGGCTTGATTGACTCAGGAAGTACTCATAACTTCCTTAGCCAAGTTGCAGCAAGAAGACTCAACCTGAATATTACTTCCTTACATAATGCATCTGTGGCAATTGCAAATGGGGAAAGAGTCTACAGTGTTGGAGTCTGTCGTAGCGTGCCTTTCTCCATCGCAGGACACAATTTTTGTGCTGAATTTTTTGTGATTCCTTTGGGGGGTTTTGATATGGTGCTCGGAGTTAAATGGCTAGAAATTTTGGGTCCTATCTTATGGGATTTTGCTGCATTAACCATGTCTTTCAATTGGCGGGGAGCTTTAATTTTATTGCAGGGATTGCCGTGTCACAGAGAATGTCAAGCTCACTTCATGATGAACCCATCGGCCACAACACAGCAACTGGATGAGATCTTGTTGGCTTTTAATGATGTATTTTGTGAACCTGAAGGTCTACCCCCTATATGCCATTGTGATCACAGAATCTGCCTACTTCCAGGTACAGCTCCTATCGTGGTACGACCCTATAGGTATCCACATCGGCAAAAGGATGAGATCGAGGCTCAGTGTGACAACCTACTACAGTAAGGATTTATACGGCCTAGTCGCTCGCCCTTCTCTTCTCTGGTCTTGTTAGTACCAAAACAAGATGGCACGTGGCGTTTGTGTATTGATTTTCGCGAGTTAAATGCGAAGACAGTTCATGACAAATTTCCCATTCCAGTGGTGGATGAGCTACTTGAAGAATTATATGGGGCTAAATTTTTCACCAAGCTGGATTTGCATTCTGGGTATCATCAGGTTCGCATGGCTCCTGAAGACATTGAGAAAAATGCATTTCGCACTCACCATGGGCACTTCGAGTTTCTTGTAATGCCCTTTTGGTTGACGAACGCACCATCTACCTTCCAAGCACTGATGACTGAGGTATTCCGAGATTTTTTACATCAATTTGTATTGGTATTTTTTGACGACATATTGGTGTACAGTAAATCATGAGAGGAACATTTGACACACATGAGCAAAGTGTTCACTTTACTGCGGGCTCACAGGCTGTACTTAAAGCGCTCCAAATGCAGTTTTACGTCGACGCAGGTGGCTTATTTGGGCCATATTATTACAAGTGCTGGTGTAGGAGTTGATTTGAGTAAAGTGCAGGCTATACAGGATTGGCCTCAGCCGCAATCACTTACATCTCTGCGTGATTTTCTGGGCCTCACAGGATACTACCGGAAGTTCATTCGTGATTATGGGATTTTGGCAGCTCCACTTACTTCGATGTTGAAAAAACATGCTTTTTAATGGACAGATCTTGCATTGGAAGCATTTGCGAAATTGAAAACAGCTCTTTCTTCAGCACCAGTGCTTCATCTTCCAAATTTCACTAAAGATTTTGTGGTGGAGTGTGATGCTTCCGGAGGGGGTATCGGAGCTGTTCTTCAACAGGATGGGCATCCCATTGCTTTTTTCAGTCGGCAATTTGCTTTGAGGCATCAAAAACTAGCTGCTTATGAAAGGGAGTTAATTGGGTTGGCCAAGGCGGTGCAGAATTGGCGGCCTTACTTATGGGGAAGATCTTTTCTTATTAAGACTGACCATTATAGTCTTAAATATTTGTTGGAGCAGCGACTCACCACACCGCCTCAACAGCATTGGCTCAGTAAACTCATGGGCTATATGTTTACCGTGGATTATCGAGCTGGGAAACTGAACTCTGCTGCTGACGCCTTATCTCGCAGGGATGTCGACAACATTTCCTTGCACGTCATCAGTTTCCCTCGTTGCTCCTTGCTGGACTCGGTTAAAGAAGAGCTAAAGCAATCTGAAGAGGCCACACTTTTATTTCAGCAACTGGCAAATGGAGCATTGCCCTCGACTTGGTCAGTTATGGATGGATTATTGATGTTTAAAAATAGAATATTTATTCCTGCCAACAGTTCCTTAGTTGCTACGATTCTATCTTCCTATCATGATAGTGCACATGAGGGCATTCAAAAAACTACTCATCGCATTCGTGGGGATTTTTACTGGAAGGGTATGAAAGTTGCTATTACTACGTATGTGACAGAATGTCCTGTTTGTTAGCGCAATAAATCTGAATTGCTTAGTCCTGCCGAATTACTACAACCTCTGCAATTGCCCACACAGGTTTGGGCTGATGTTTCGATGGATTTTATTGATGGGCTCCCAAAATCTTGGGGAAAAAGTGCCTTGTTGGTTGTAGTTGATAGATTTTCCAAGTATGCTCATTTTATTCCGCTCGCTCATCCATATACAACTCTGCGTGTGGCCCAAATTTTCTTTGAACATGTTGTTCTCTTACATGGATTGTTGGAATCCATCACTAGTGACCGCGATGTCATTTTCACTAGTAATTTTTGGAAGGAGTTGTTTCGTTTACATGGAACAAAACTTCAGTTCTCCTCCGCTTTTCATCCACAAACGGATGGACAAACTGAGGTGGTTAACCGCACCATTGAGATGTATCTTCGTTGTTTGGTGGGTGATTCGCCAAGCAAATGGGTCGAGTGGCTTCCTTGGGCTGAGTATTGCTATAACACCTCCTTTCATACCTCTTTGCAGACTAACCCATTCCATGTGGTTTATGGCCGCGAACCCCCACGCCTCTTAGCTTATGCCAACAGCTCAACCAAGGTTAATGCAATAGAGGTGGCTCTTGTTGAGCATGATCAATTATTGGAAATGATTCGGCAGCGCCTTGCACAAGCACAACGCAGAATGAAGGACGGGTATGATAAAGGCCATCGTGATGTTGAGTTTATGGTTGGTGATCGAGTGTGGTTGAAGATGCACCCCTATCGGCAGAAAACAACTAGACTGGCTGTTTACAACAAGCTGTCACCAAGATTTTATGGGCCGTTTCAGGTTTTGCGACGTGTCGGCTCGGTTGCTTATGAGCTGGAACTTCCTTCGGATAGCAAAATACACAACGTCTTCCATGTCTCTCTTTTGAAGGCATTTCATGGCTCGGAATTACCCACTCCAACGAATTTACCTCCCCTTGATGCTGGGAAAATTGCAGCTGTGCCTAAGGCTATTGTGCGAGCTCGCATTAACAGAGGTACAAAGGAATTGTTGGTACAATCGGAAGGCTTTTCTGCAAATGATGCAACGTGGGAGTCCTTTGAGAGCTTTGTCCAATCTTATCCTTCATTTTAGCTTGAGGACAAGTTTCAGCGGGATGGGGGTAATGTTATGGATGCGTTCGTAGGTCAGTCTTACAAGTGGAAGGATAGCTGAAGCCTTGCCGATTTAGAAGTTATTTAGTTAGATTTTATTTCAATAAAACATAAGTTGTGCCGATTTAGAAGTTATTTAGTTAGATTCTATTTCAATAAAAGATCAATTGTAATCTGGCAATTGTTACAGCGAGATAGGCATTACTTATTTTAGAAACTTAATATGTTAGGATTTCTATTGCTTGTAAAACGTTGCCTATTTATGGCTTTATTGAGGAATAGAAACAGAAGGTAGAAAATTATCCCAATTGAGATTTGAGTTCTCTCTAATGAATTAAGAGGTTTCGAGTTCCCTTTGACGAGCCGAATTTCTTATCAAAATAGGTCGACGCAAGAACTCGAGTAAAGGCAAGAACAAAGATTATTTGCTTGATTTTGATTTCTGTGTGAATCACCCTGTGACACAATCCATGAGTCGGGAACGTAACAGTAAACATCAATGCACTTACCTAATTTTGTACTTTGTTTCATATAACCATCTATCATCTTCTTCATGTTCTTTTATTACCTGTCTTGATACTGTATCTCTTCCCAAAATTGTTCATGAGGCCGTATCTCATCCTAGATGGCGAGCAACAATGGTAGAAGATATGAATGCTCTAGATGCTAATGGAGCTTGGAATTTAGTGATTTTACCTACAAGAAAGATGATTATTGGATATAAGTGGGTATTTGTGGTTAAAGTTCAACTTAAACCCCTCCTTGTTGCTAAAGGCTATGCGCATACTTATAGTGTAGACTATTTCGATACTTTCTCTCTTTTGGCTAAATTGACATTTGTTCGTTTGTTGTTGCTCTAGTAGCTACTCATGACTGGTCCTTGCATTAATTGGACATCAAAAATGCCTTTTGACATAGAGACTTATAGGAAGAAGTTTATATGGAGCAACGACTTGCGTTTGTTACTTAGGGAGAGTATAGTAAAGTGCGCTACCTTCAAAGCTCTTTATATGGTTTGATAGTTTGGAAATTTTAGTCAAACAGTTGAACAATTTTGAATGAGTAAAAGCAAGTTTGACGATTCAATTTTCTACAAACACTCTACATCTAGATCCCAGAGACATTGCTCTTGACCTTTTGATTACTCTTAGAAAAGGTAAACATCAATGCACTTACCTAATTTTATCTTTGTTTCATATGGCCATTTGTCATCTTCTTCATGTTCTTTTATTGCCTCTCTTGATACTGTATCTCTTCCCAAAATTGTTCATGAGGCCTCATCTCATCTTAGATGGTGAGCAATAATGGTAGAAGAGATGAATGCTCTAGATGCCAATGGAGCTTGGAATTTAGTGATTTTACCTACAAGAAAGATGACTATTGGATGTAAGTGGGTATTTGAAGTTAAAGTTCGACTTAAATCCCTCCTTGTTGCTAAAGGCTATGAGAAGTCTTATGGTGTAGACTATTATGATACTTTCTCTCTTTTGGCCAAATTGACATTTGTTCGTTTGTTATTTCTATGGCAGCTACTCATGGATGGCCCTTGCATTAATTGGACATAAAAAATGCATTTTGACATAGAAACTTATAGGAGGAAGTTTATATGGAGCAACCACTTGTGTTTGTTACTTAGGGAGAGTATAGAAAAGTGTGTTACCTTCAAAGCTCTTTACGTGGTTTGAAACAGAGTCCTTGTGCTTTGTTTGGAAATTTTAGTCAAATAGTTGAATGGTTTTGAACGAGTAAAAGCAAGTCTGACGATTCAGTTTTCTACAAACACTCTACATCTAGGTCCCACAGACACTACTCTTAACCTTGTGATTATTCTCTGAAAAGGTAAACATCGATGTACTTACCTAATTTTATCTTTTGTTTCATATGACCATTTGTCATCTTCTTCATATTCTTTTCTTACCTCTCTTGATACTGTATCTCTTCCCAAAATTGTTCATGAGGCCTTATCTCATCCTAGATGGCGAGCGACAATGGTGGAAGAGATGAATGATCTAGATGCTAGTGGAGCTTGGAATTTAGTAGCTTTACCTGCAAGAAAGATGACTATTGGATGTAAGTGGGTATTTGCAGTTAAAGTTCCAGCTAAACCCTCCTTGTTGCTAAAGACTATGCTCAGACTTATGACTATTTCGATTCTTTCTCTCTTGTGGCTAAATTGACATCTGTTCGTTTGTTATTTCTTTGGTAGCTACTCATGGCTAGCCCTTGCATTAGTTGGACATCAAAAATGCCCTTTGACATAGAGACTTATGGGAGAAAGTTTATATGAAGCAACCACTTGCGTTTGTTACTTAGGGAGAGTATGTTTCCTTCAAAGCTCTTTATATGGTTTGAAACAAAGTCCTTGTGCTTAGTTTGAAAATTTTAGTCAAACAGTTGAACGGTTTTGAAAGAGTAAAAGCAAGTTTCTACAGAAACTCGACATTTAGTATTATTGTTCTTGTTGTGTACGTAGATGACATTGTCATCATTGATAATGACACCATGGGAATTTCGTCCACAAAAATATTTCTTCACTGTTTGTTTCAAATGAAGGATTTGGGGGTACTAAAGTACTTCTTGGGAGTTGAGGTGACAAGGAATAAGAAAGTTATCTTCTTATCTCAAAGAAAGTACGTGCTTGATTTATTGTCAAAAACTGAAAAATTAAGGGTTAAACCATGTGGTGCTCCTATGACACCTAATCTGCAACTCACAAAAGATGGAGAGTTATTTCAAGATCCTAAGAAGTATAGGGGATTGATTGGGAAGGTGAATATATTATGATAACTCATCTTGATATTGCTTACTCTATTAGCATTATAAGTCAATTTATGCCTGCTCTAACTGTTCATCACTGGGCCGCTTTAGAGCAGATGTTGTGTTACTTGAAGTGAGCTCTCGGATGAGGTATAATGTAGAAAAATCATGGTCACACTTGTATAGAGTGCTACTCAGATAATGACTGGGCAAGATCCACAATTGACTGAACTCCACCGCAATTTATTATGTTTTTATTGGAGGAAATCTCGTCTCATGGACAAATAAGAAATAGAATGTTGTTTCTCGCTCAAGTGTAGAAGTAGATTACAGAGCGATAGCACAATTTGTGTTTGAAATAATATGGATATACCAACTCTTGAGTGAAATTGGTCACAAAATCTCAATGCCAACAAAGTTATGGTGTGATAACCAAGCTGCTCTTATATAACTTCTAATCTTGTGTTTCTTGATCAAATTTAAACATGTTGAAATTGACTATCATTTTGTTCATGAAAAGGTGCAACAAAACTAGATTTCTATAGGACATGTGAAGACTAGAGAACAACTAGATCTTTTTACAACGGCTCTAAATGAGATTCAAGTTGAATTTTGTAAGCAGCTGTACATAATTAACATTTATGCCTTAGCTTGGGGGAGAGTGTTATAGGTTAGGAATTATTCTATGTACATATTTATAGGGACTGACTGTTATAGATTAAGAATTATTCTATTTATATGTTTATAAAGATTGAATGTTAAAATTAACTTGATTGTAGGGATTGATTGTTGATCTCATCTTGTATATAAATAGAGGACTATACTGAATGAAAGTACATACGGAATACTTTTCCACTTACTATATTACAAGGTCCAAAAGATATGCTGAAAAGAAAAAAACTGAACATGATTTGTTATCTCCATTGTTCATAAAATGACTTGTTTGGAAATGCTTTTTAAGATGGGAGGATGGTTTAGCTGCACGATTGGAGTATCATTCTGATGGTAATATGAAGACTCAAGTTATCAGATCTCCCTTTGTTCAGGTGTGCTGAATGAAAGAAGTGTTGTTATTGAGAACATTGTTGTTGCATCACTAACTACTCTCAACAATTCCTGTTTCAGATTCCACTAGGAGTCACTGAGGACAGACTTATTGGATCTGTTGATGTGGAGGAATCTGTGAAAACCGGAACAACTGTCTTCCAGCCTGGGCTTCTAGCTGAAGCTCATAGAGGTGTACTATATGTAGATGAAATTAATCTCTTGGATGAGGGTGTCAGCAATTTACTTCTGAATGTGTTGACTGAAGGAGTTAATATAGTTGAGCGAGAGGGAATTAGCTTTAAGCACCCCTGCAAGCCCCTTCTAATTGCTACTTATAACCCAGAAGAGGGTGCTGTTCGTGAACATCTATTAGATCGTATTGCAATTAATTTGAGGTATGGTTACTGCAATTTCTTTTTGGAACACCTTCCTTGTCTTTAACATTCTGTTCCCATTAGAACAATGACAGTTGCTTTGCAGCGCAGATCTTCCAATGACTTTTGAAGATCGTGTTGCAGCTGTTAGAATTGCAACACAATTTCAGGAATGCAGTACTGAAGTTTTTAAGATGGTCGAGGAAGAGACAGAGTTTGCAAAGACTCAGGTAACTGTGATTATGATCTATACTGTGAGCTGACCTGGTAATTTTATTGCGCAAGGAGAGCCAGGTCAAATCCATTGATGCGTTTTAGGGCATCCAAAACCACCATTTGCCTTCTGCATGCATATATCTCACAAAATTTGCAATCATTCACCCTGGTTCATTCGTATGTGCACTAATGCCTTTATCCTGTATGGACTTTATGATAATTGTTTGCCTTTGCCTTTGTCATGTTAGATGTAATCACTTACATTTTGTACTAAATACTCATGCGTTCTTGTATAAATATGTTCTAAATGCAGATCATTTTGGCAAGAGAATACTTGAAGGATGTTACAATCAGTAAGGAGCAATTAAAGTATTTAGTAATGGAAGCCATTCGAGGTGGTTGCCAGGTGATGTATTTATTGGTTTACTTGATCTGTTAATGCTTTTCAGAAGCTGTTAGCTTTATAGGGAAGTTGATGGGTAAAACGGAAATAAAATACAATAACATCCATCTAACCTATCCCTTTGACATAGCAAATGAATGAAAACAATTTTAGGATCTGTTTTTGACAGGTGAGGCAGCTTTCGGATTTTGTTGTCATCAACTATCAAGTGTAATCTAATGAGAAACAGATATAGAGATTGAAATACTGGATTAATACTTATATATTACTGGTAGTATTATGTTTACCTAGTCTTTGGTATAACAAATTCTTGGTTATGGTTTCAGTTAATTAGATTCGATAGTTGTCAAATATCTCAATTTCTGGACATATATATGAGAAGGTGACTTTTGGAATTGAAGGTGGTAGGGAGGCTTGTGTACTACTTGTTGCTTTGCATCTTTTCTTGTCATCATTGGTTTGACATTGCAGAACCCACCAATTGCTGACTCTGAATAACAGGGACACAGAGCTGAGCTCTATGCTACCCGTGTAACAAAATGTTTGGCTGCTGTTGAAGGACGTGAAAAAGTTAGCGTGGATGACTTGAAAAAAGCTGTAAATTACTTTTTCTGTTACTGCAAGTTTATTAATCAACTTAGATTCATGTGGAGGCAATGGTGGGAAGAAGAAAAAGCAATGCATATGTTATTAATATCAATATAATACCTTGCATACAGATGTATGTGCAAATAAAGCGCCCACACTTACACATATCTGTATACATTTTCAGAGAGAAGGATGGAAACATTAGGGAGAATCTTCTGAGATAACTTGTTTATTATGGGCACTAAGAAGTTTTTGTCGAAGTGCTTTTCTGATATAACCCCTTAAACAGGTTGAACTGGTCATTCTTCCTCGTTCAATTATAAATGAAAACCCACCTGAACAACAAAACCAGCAGCCTCCACCTCCACCACCCCCACAAAACCAAGATTCTGGCGACGAGCAAAATGAGGAGGAAGATCAAGAGGTTTTTTATGTTGTCCTACTTATTTTTTCTTGCTTATTGTACCAAATATTCAATCTATTTTTAAGTATCGCTTTTTTAGGATCTGTTACCTGTTCTTGATCATAACATCAACTCTTTTATTTATGATTCACCTTTTATCATTTTCGCCAAAATGCTAATATTCTATGCTGTAACTAGGATGAAAATGATGGAGAGAATGAACAGCAACAGGAACAAATACCTGAAGAATTTATTTTTGATGCGGAAGGAGGTTTGGTGGATGAAAAACTTCTATTCTTTGCACAACAAACACAAAGGCGCCGAGGGAAGGCTGGCAGAGCAAAGAACGTCATATTTTCTGAGGATAGAGGTCGGTATGTCAAACCTATGCTGCCAAAGGTTAGTGCCACATTTTTTTTGTTTTTCCTTCTAAAGAGTAAGAAAGATTCTTTTGAACCTACCTTTTTTTTTTCCTTCTTGAAATCTTATTGGATTGTATGATGCATCAACTTGCGTTGAGTTTTGATTCTTCCTTCTCCGTTACTTTATCATCAGTCACATGGGAACTGTTGTGATTTTTTTTGTTAAAGAAAAAATTAAGAACATAGTAAAGAAGAGAGAATAATCTAGAAGGTAGAGAAATACATAGCATGTGACTTTTTAGTTTTTTTATTGAGATTTGGCTGGAATGACCATGCCTGAGGTTGAGTTTTTAGTATTATAGTTAATTAGGATGAGCAAACTGGATGAGATGAACGTACAAGGACTATGAACATGAATTGTAAGAATTATGCTGTATATCTTTGTAGGAGTACGAAACGTACAAATTTAAGCTATATAACCACCTAAGGAAAGAATCTTAGAAAATAAATGTAATTGACAACTATATAGGAGCTATTCTAGAAAATTAAATCACCCTAATTTTGGCTTAATTGATTACAATTAAATCACATATTCAACATAACCCTCAAGCTGGTTTGAAAATGTCTTCCATAGCTAGCTTGTTGACTAAAAGTTCAAATTGACTCTTGTGTTGCCCTATGGTAAGTATATCGGTTATTTGGTCTATGATTGGTATATAAGGAACAATGATCAACTTACTTTCAATTTTTTTTATAAAATATTTATTCTATCATGTAAAATTGGGTTGTGAGCAATTGAAATGGCAGCTTTGTTATCTTAGTAGACCTTCAATCATTGAATAAAAGGCTTTAAAAAATTTCCATCATCAGATTTTTTGGAAATTAAGTAAACCCAACATAATTGGTTATAGTTATTAATAAAGGTAACAAACTAGTATTTCCCTTAAGGGATCTTGATTCTTGAAGGACCCCGAACATCACTATGTATTAAATAAAATGGTCTTGAGGGTTAATATATTTTTTGATGGTAAATAGTTTTATGGCTTTTGGATAGACTGCATTTATAGCTATGTAATTTAGAGCAATCCAAGCTTTTAAATAAATCAAGAAATGATATTAGGAAAACTATGATGCCTAGTCTATAATGCCAAAGCATAACCCGATCCTTAACTGAGTTGAACTAATACTACTAAAACTTTGAACTCCTTTATTCTTGGAACCTTTATCTTAAAAAAAGTAGAGGTAATCTATCAATTTAGCTTTGCCAATTATATTCCTCGAGCTTGGTTCTTGAAAAATACAGTGGGATTTAGAAAAGATAACATGATAATTAGAGTCCCTAGATAATATACTAATCGATAGTAAGTTAAAAGTAAGTTTAAGAATGTGTAGCATATTTTTTAGAGAAATGGTTTTCAATAGATTTAGTAAAAAAATTTTGGCTACAAGTCCATCTGTTATACAAATTTTGGCCTTGTTTGGTAAATGGCTTATCAGCCATTTATTGGCGGATTGAAAGGTTTTAGCTATTTGACCATATCAAACCGCTGATAATTATGTTTAATAATTAGTTGATTGGGTTGGCAGATTAGACCCAATTCGCTGATTTTGAAAATGTTACTATGAAGAGCATTTTCTTCCAACGACTGAGAAATTAAGAGACTAAAAAACTATTATATCCAAAAGTTATTACAAATTACTCAAAGAGATAGAGATAGAGAGACAAAGATCAAGATAAAGATAGAGATATAAATTTGACTCAATTTATACAAAATTTAAAATTTTAATTATTAAATTAAAAATTTAAAATATTTACTATCAAATTAAATTTTCAAAAAATTAATTACTTTTAAATTTGTTATATATAATTATATTACTTT
>JANIPM010000231.1:41062726-41076156 GCA_027478405.1 Erythroxylum cassinoides
ATTGAATTAGGAATTTGTATAAAGACTTGGATTATGACATTATGTATGATAAATTATGATTTGTATATTGGATTGAGGATTTTATATGAATTGGATTTTTGGATGATGTGTTTTGGGAATTGTTTCTGAGTTTGATTGAGGATTTTTGAAGTACTAGGTATAGGATTGCGTTTGTATATGCTGCGATCCCGGACGGAGGGTCCGGTGGATTTTGATGATTGTGTGATCGATTGGGAATTATAGAAGTGTATTTAAGTTAATTGCAGGTTTGGGTTTGTTCAAGTGCAGCCGTTATGCTGCCGAATTTTTGATAAAATTGGTATATAAATGAGATTTGGGATTTATCTTAACGTATAAGAACATGACTAAGAATTGAGTTTTGCATGAGGTTGAATTTCCAAAAGTAGGAATTATTTGTTTTGATTTGAATAAGATCGAATAAAGAAGAAAGAAGTGAAAAAGAAAGAAAAGAAAAAAATTTATACCGTCTCGGATTGTATTGGTTTTTAGGTTTCCAACGCGATACGTGGATGTTTTCGGATGTCGGATCTGCTTTCGCTTGTCTCTGTATTTGATTTGCTTCGATTCGATCATCTTTGCTTTCGTTCCGATTCGATATGTATTCGGTTCCGTTTTGTTAAGTTTTGTTCCGCTACCTATTCGATTTGCTTTATTTGCTTTCGATTCGTGTTTGCTTTGTTTCGATTCGTTCCCATTCAGATTTCGTTCGTTCATTCGCATTAGTTTTAGTCCAAGTTTTGGGTTTCCGTTTCAATTCGAATTCATTTCCGCACTTCGTTTCTGTATTCGTTTATGCTCAACAGGCAGCCTCATATCTTAACTATAAACTACTCTATTATAGAATGGTTTGAGTAAAGGCACACTAACATCAAATCACATGTTTACGTGCAAATCATACAGTCGATGGGTACCGTGAGTAAAAATTTGAAGAAAAAGTATTCCCATACCAAAAGAAATGCCAAAAATTACTCCAAATTCAGGAGATACCAACAAATCCCAAGGTGGCATCTAAAGAAGTTCACAACCCAAATTCACTTCTCCTATAACGGTAAAACATTAGCAATGTTTGCTATGCCTCAGGATTTTTTTCAACAAGATAAAGAAAAAAAATGAGAAAATGCCTTTAGGAATAGTAAAATGAAATGACCAAGGATTACCTAAACCAACGTGAAGCCATTAACAAAAACATAAGGAACCTGGACAAGTAATCGTCCAATTGAATCGAATGCATTGGCCTGCTGTGAGCTCATATGCCTAATATAACTCTTAAAATAGGAACATTTGTCCCATTATTCCACATACTATCCAAAAAAGAAGAATATAAGTCATACCGAAAGAAGAAGAGTAGCAAGAGACATGAGATCTCCGATGAGCAGAGAGTTTTCCTCTATACGAGTCGTTCAAGTGAACCCCATTTGTTGTACAGAGAAAAGGGAAATGCTATTCCATGACAAACAGCTACACGTCTTACACCAATTTCATCAAAATAATGAAAAAGCATAAACAGTACCTATATTCAAGGCCTGAACGTGATGTGCAACAGGAACAAGAACACTAGGAGAAAGCAAAAACCCACTCTTTTCAAATCTTCTGGAACTCCCATCTTCTAAGTTATTATCTTCCTTTAACCTCCAGCTGCCTGCCTACCGCCACCTCCACTCCACCTATTGATATTTGGTAAAACCACCAAATTCAAAAGCACACCAACCCCCCTCGTCTTGCTTACATTCGAAGACCTAAACCCCTCACTTTTGCTTTCCCAACCTCCCACTTATTTTCATTCATTGACAAATGTTTACACTGTATTCATTGAAAAAAATATTTACAATCCTTATACAAAAGTTCTACCTGACAAAGAAACAACAAAATACATAAACTATAAATACTCTGATGTCAGCTGACAGACCTTTGAGTCATAACTTAATCCAAAATATTCCTCTTGACAATCTTAGGAAGTAGTCTCTTGTCTCGTACCTGAAAAACCACGTTGCAATTTTTGATGAATTTTGTGAACTCAATGAATGAACCATCATTAATGATCTCACTCAGTTCAAATACATAAATATCACACACCCAACTTATTTCACATACATTCTTTCAAAAAATGAATAATCCAAACAATCACATTATCAAGGGACATCACTTTATCATCACAATTTCAAAAAAGATTCATAATCATATATACACAAATGTAGATGCATATGAGACTTCAAATTCATTATTATTTGTTGTGATCGAGTGCCTTTCAGATACAGATATAAATATTGGCCCATTGGGCTAAGTCAAAAGCAGAAACATGGAACAAAGCTCTATGTGCAGAATTCTGAGCTTAAAGCTCTTTCAGACTAGCTACTTTAATCATAACGCCTTTATCTGAACATACATTTTATGAAATGCATCAAATAATAGAATATGTTCTGAATAGCATTTACTTATGATGTACAAACAAAATCTTATATTCATCAAACCTCAGTTCGGCATTCAACTTTTGTTGAGCATTCAGATATCATTTAGAATTCAAATGCAAACAAATATCATTCAAATTTCATATGCAAACATAACACTTCTAGTACATTCCTGAATATCAAACTCCTCAGACCATTAAAGTTTCAAATTCATAAACAAATCTCAAACAATTCAATAATTATAAGTTAAATAGAATAAATCAATCTAGGAAGATCATCTACGTTGACTCACAATACGCTCCAATTTATGCTATTACTGGATGGTCCGGCTATGTATAACTGACATCTAACTTTAGCGTCTAAAATTAGACAATTCACATATACTTCACATTACAAAGTCGATTAATCAAATACTTATTCATTTGTGCACATATATACTTATGTCATATTCAATGCATGTTTAATGACTATTCCGAATATATTTCCTTAATTCACATTTTATAATCATGCATACTTCAAAACTCATATATGTCTAATCTGAACTTATGTGAACACCTCAATAAATTATAATATCATCAATCAATCATTCACCAATGCTATTCTAGCATTATATGACTATACAATATCCAAACTCTCATTCACTCTTATAACATCTCCAAAATTTCAGACTTGAACATTTGGTAAACAACAATCCTGTCTTAATGAATTTAGATGACAATGAAATTAGGTGGAGAGTAAGAGCAATGTGTTCTAAATTTCAAGTCAATCGGAGGTCAAGAGAAGAAGTTATGATCAAAAGAGTGAAAGGTGTTCAAAGTTGCCAAACAGCAGTACACCTTCACTGTCTCGATCGTGCTTGTGCACATTCATGCAGCCCCTTCATGACCCCTTTCTGTCACGATCATGCTTGTGCACAATCATGCACTACCTTTTATCCAAGCTTCATTCCAGCTCTTCTTAAAATAAACCTTCGGATCAATTTTACATGGCCATTTTGACAAGGAAAATGAAGGATTTAAGCAAAACATTCTTCTAAACAATTGTTTGCTTACGTATTAAGTTTCTAATGAAACCAATTTCATGAATTTTGGTCTAATATTCTAAAAGTTATACCCAAAAAACTGCAGACTATTTCTAAACTGCGACATACTCCAAAAACTCAATTTCAAACCAAAATTTTAAACTTTTAGAGATAGAATTCAAATTCATTTACTTCATGAAAAATATAGCCATATGTCTCTATTATAATATAAACTTAAAATAATCCCATTTGTATGTCTACAGATCAAGTTAGGATAAAATAGCAATTCATGTTCAGTGAAAACACTACAGCTAACATATTCCAACATTATCAATCATCAACATCATATGTAATTCATCGTAATTCATCATCATCAATTCTCTATCATAACATTCTATAAACACTAATCATTTACTTACATGTTTAACTTCAATTCCAACTCAAAAGATCAAGCTAATCCAGTAATCTAAGAAAGCAGAAACATCACACATTCAAGGTGGGATTAGATGTCTTTCGGCTATGATAAAACAACAACAATCAGATAGTTATTTAGCTATTTTGTGAAGGGTAAAAACATGGATTATTTTGTAGAAATTGGACACAAACATAGAAAAAATACAGGGATGTAAGGGTGAGAGAGTTTTGGTGGTGTAAGAAGAAGAAAGAAGAAGAAATTAGCATAAACAAAAATCACTCCTACAGAAAGGTAATACCTTGGATGTTAGGTGTCTCCTTTGTACATTGGCATTTCTCACCTTTGCATACAGTCCATTTATCCTATATATATGTTGCCATATGTCAGACTTATAGTAGGCCATTTGTCACTTCAGCACAACTACCATTTGTCAACTAATTACTAGTCCATTTGTCATCAATTTAACAATGTCAAATGCCACTCAATGATAGGATAAATCATTCAAATTTTTCATGTATCAATTTATCCTAACACTTGGCATTTGTCCTAGTCCAAATGTACATTTTAATCCATCAATTTCCCAATCCATAACATTTAATTCCCAATTTACTAATTGAAATCCAAACATACCAAAATTCAAGACATACCATATCACAATTCACATCATGATCACTTATTAGTTTTCATACCCCGGAATAAGTCAATTAAGTGCATATGCTAACTTGTAATGTGTTCAACTATCAATTCATGCATGAATGCTAATGTTATACATGTATATGCAATATTTAATCTAGGGTTAAACCCTAAGCATATTCCAAAAGAAATGAGATATTACAATCTTCACTTGGAATCTTTGTAAGTTACTGCATCAAGAAGTAGGTCCTGCTATTTTCTGTACTATTGTCTTGTTAGTGCTGAAATTTGCACCTTGATCTTAGATGTGTGCTGATTGCTTGGAAAGGCTGGATTAGCTGGTTCTTTGGAGTTAAAATTTTAAGTTAAGAAGGTAAGGGAATGCTAAACTTGATTACATGCTATAATATGAACAGTTTGATGCTTAAATTAGATAAAATATGTATTGAATTGATGATGAATTGAAGTTTGGAACATGACACTTGTTTAATAGCTTTTGCTTTGGATGTTGATACCTAAAAGATCATGGATTGTAAGATGCTTCATGAATGATTTTTTAATTAGTTTGGACACGAATTTGATGAGGTATTGAAGCATGAATAAGGTAGAATTGAAGTGAAATTGATGGATTTTAGTGAAGGTGTGTTGAATGGAAGTGAAGAAGTTAAGTTTTAGAAACCAACTGAAGGTTGTGGGTGAGTGAACCTTCAGTTCACAAAGGTTCATCCATCCCGCGATCATGGGATTTATAAGGCACATTCCCACGGCCTTGTGAAATAGTTAGGAAGGTGAAAAACTTGGTTTTGTGCAATTGTTGAACTATATAAGGTTAGGTCATTTTATTTGGTACATTAGCACTTAATTGGACATGTTTAAGGTTTGAAATGAACTTAAATTGAGGTTATATTAATTGAGTAAAGGTTAATTTAGTTATGGATTGTTAATTGAGGTAATTACTTAAGGAATGTTTGGTTAGTAAATAATATGTCTAATGTTGAAATGTATGGCGTGTTCAAGGATGAATGTGTCCTTATGAACACAAATGTGTTTTAAAGGGCTTATGTGATGAGAATTGAATATGAATGTTTGTGAATTGAGAATTTGTGTGATTATATATAATGTGTAAATACATAATGCATTTATTGGTGCATTATTGCAAATGTTTATGTTCACGAGGTATGTTAAGTTGTTGGATATGAGAGATTATGTTCAATTTGAGAAAAATGGAATAAAAACATATTTTATGTACTACATCTTTTGCATATGATTCTGAAATCTAAAATATTTAAAAAAAAACTGCCAAGTCCTAGTCATGGGTAAATAGGTATGCCTAGAAGGTTCTGTAGTTGCTCCTATAAGTAGACGCTAAGGTGTCTTCTATAACCAGACACTAAGGTATCTTCTGTGCCAAACACTCCTGTGTCTTCTGATTTTAGACACTTTTATGTCTTATGTTTTAGAGACTTAAGTCTCTTATATTTTAGATACCAAACATGGGTATCTTATGTTCCGGTCTCGTTACCCACTTCTGTAAAAAGGATTAACAGGCTAACTTATTTTGTATTCTGTTACATGCTCAGTTATGATATAATCAAGCTTTGTTCTAAAATAACTAAGTTTTGTTCTGATATAATTAGATATTGTTTTGATATAGATAAGTTCTATTCTGGTACTTTAAAGTTTGGTTATGATATTATGGTATTATGTTTTGATACTGTTCTAAGATACATATTGTTTGGATTGCACTTTAATATGAACAATTAAAGATTACTTGAAATGTGATCTAATTCTGCATATGTAAATGTTGGACGACTATTAAAAACAGTCGCCAAATTATATCTTGTTTAGTTATTTCCCCATTAAGCTTTATACTTAACACGGTGGTTTTATTTCCGTGTAGGTTCTGATAAGAAGGTTTGAAGACTAGGACAAAGATAATCCAATGGCCAAGGATATTGTGTTTTGCTTTGGAAATGTTCAGTTTATTTTTTAGTTGAATTTAATGTAATGAGACATATTAGAATTTGTATTTTTTATGGTTTATTATAATCTTAATAATGGTTAGATTTGGATTTAAGTCTTGTATGTGATAAGAACCATGTGTATAATATGTTCTGAATATGACCCAACATATGAAATGAAATGTATGTTACTTGAGTCTCTGGAAATGCTTTAACATGTTTTGAATTGTTTCAGTACTGTTTTGTGTGACATCTGCATATCCTCCCAGGGGTATGTAGGTGTTACATTATGAGCCACTTCTTTAGACTGTAAGCCGTTATGGATTGAAGGTTGAGCTTTAGGAGTTATTTGTGGTACAAAAATATTAGACATATATCTTTTTCTTTTCGTAACATCAGGTGTAACATTTTCTTTTTGTTAGGTAGAAATACTACCACATTCAACATCCCTAATATCATCCTTACCACTAATAGAGAAACTTCCATGATCAATTTCGTAGTGCAATCTTTTTTTCCTATCTTTCTAATGATGATACTCTTTTACTATTTCACATCATGACTCACTTTCTTACAAGACTTCACATCACGATTGTTCCTAACCAAATGCTTCTTTAATATAGTGATTCCCTCACTTTTCAAATTTTTTTGCAATATAAACAAACAGTATGATTCTTCATTCCAAAAATGAATGTAGTATAAGCCCAAGCTGGATCATCAAATCTTTCTAAACTTGAAGCGACTGAATTATCAGAAGTACTTAAACTTCCCTCCATTTATCTACAAAATAAATGAAGATATATATGAAATTTAAATTAATAATTTAGAGGAAACAATTTGAATGTGGAATAGACTTGTTAAAAAGTCAAATGAAGCATTCAAAAATTTGAAATGTAGTAATGTAACACTTAATAGTCAATAGATTGAATACTTGAACAAATACCATTCACATAATGACTTATGTCTCTAAGGACATAAAATAAATAACTCCGTAATAAAATCTCTCCAAACATCACAAAAAGCTACAAATGTAGATAACTTCCTGGTAACAATAAAATTTTTTTCCCAAACGGAGACTTATAACATTAAATCAAACGAAGTTGTGATTTAAATCTACTGTCCTATTTCCTAATACTTACAAGACATGAATATTAATATTTTTTTAAGGCCTATTTGTTTTCATTTTTAAAGTTTTTCGTTGTGGTTTTTGTAAATTAAGAAACAAAGATTAAAATCGTGATTGGTTAAACACGTTTTTATATTTCGTTTTTATAAATAAAAAATGACAACTATTTTATGAAAACGCAAAAATAACATTTTTGTGATTTCTAAAAATAGGTTTTCATAAACATTTTTTCACAAAAACAAGTTTTTTCTCTCTTTTGCGTTGTCTTTTGTGTCTTCACCAGAGGTTTTTCTCTCTTTTGCATCGTCTCTACATCTTCACTAGTGTTGCAATATCTTTAGGTTTGTTTTCATATTTATTTGTTGCTTCTATGATTTCTCTTGTCTCTCTTGTTCATAAGATCAGACCCATAACAAAATACAAAAACTAGGGGGGATGAAGAAGAGATATGAAAACTGCGAGAAGATAAAGAGATATGAAAAACCAAAACAAAACTTGAATATGTTAATCAGAACAAGGCATAGAGGAACCTAACATTCAGCTCTTCAATTATTATTTCAGCTAAACATAGCAATGACATCATCTTATTGTTTATAAAGAACCAATACTGTGAACAGCGATCAACATATATAAACAACACCATGAACAACTATGATTTGAAATCCGAGACAACTATACGTGATTTCTTCTTCCTTATGTTTTGTAGCTGAATTCTTGGACTTCATGTTCTTCTCTCTCCTTATTCTTTTCATCACCGCGTCTTTAGCACTATTTTGTCTTCACATCATTTAATGCTATTTAGCATAAACTTTATCCTTACAAAGCCTCTTTACTTCTCATCCTCATGTCTTTAATGTGGAGCCTATCTTCTTACAAAGCCTACTCTTTGCTTTTGTCTTCACATCATTTAATGTTATTTAATGTAGTAGAGACTTTATCCTTCTTCACTTCTCATCCTCGTATCTTTAGCATGAAGCCTATCTTCTTACAAGCCTAGTCTTCACTTTGTCTTCACATCATTTAATGCTATTTAATATAGCACTTTATCTAAGTCATTTCTTCATATCATGGCAAAGGCTTTATCAAAGGTAAAGCCTAATCTTCACCTGATTTATTGTCTTCATAATAGCTTTAAGTTTGCTAGTCTTCACATCATTTAATATGGTAGAGGCTTTGAAGCCATAGTTTAAGTTGTTATTATCTTAACACAATAGCTTATTGTGAAAAACTAAAACAATAAATTTGATATATATGTAACCGTAATTACATTAAATGCATTTGCTCATGAATGCTATTGAAGTGGCCTATTACTTGAAGCTGAAACTGAACTGAAAGAATGTATAAATAATTACTGTAGTGATTTTGCTACTAGGTTTTCACATATAGTGAAAATCTAATTTGTGTACAAGTTAAGACACCAAATAGTTTTTAGAACTTGTTATAGTTATCACATGTTTATTTTGAACCATATTTAGCATTTAATACCGAACCATATTTAGCATTTAATACTTTGTAGAAATTGTTGTGATTGATGTCACTTATATGTTATTACATTTATTGATGGAAGGCTTGAACAATATGAATGATTACAATGATTGTATGGAAGTAAATGAAAAAGATGGAGTATGGAATGATACTATAGAGATGTATTTAATCTCCTTAATGGTTGAAGAGGTAAAGAAGGAAAATCGAACGACTACTATCTTTTCCAAATATGGTTGGAAGAATATTAAAGCAGGGCTTCAAACAATAAGGAGTATACTGATATTCAATTGGAGAATAAGTATAATAGATTAAAGGCTAGATTGAATAATTTCAAGAACTTACTCAAAGAAATAGGAATCGGTTACAACTCTTTTACTGGTGAAGTTAATGCTACAAATGAATGTTAGGAAAATCTATTTAAGGTAAAATATGTCTTTTGTTTTATTAATATATCATATTATATAATATTCATTGTACATGTTTTTGTTTTTAGTTTTTTTCAAATCTCAATCAAATAGATTTTTGTTTTTTTAGGAAAAAATAAAAACAAAAAACAGGAAATAGAAACCAAAAATAATAACAGAAAAATAAAAGTGAAACCAAACGACCCCTAAGCAATTGAATATAGATAGATTGAAAGATAAATTGTAAAATTAACACAAGAAATCAAAATTTGAGCACAACCAATTAACAATTGAAAAATTCACAAAGGAAGATTAACCAATTATGAGAGAAGGGGATTCACTCTATCATCTAATGCTAACTTAATTACTTTTAAGTTAATTTGATATCAGTCCTAGAAGATTAAAAGTTGATTACTTTCTCTCGAGTTATAATCATTTAACCCAAATTAAATTGCGTCATAGAATTTGCAATCTCTCAATTAGCAAACAACTTACACATCTAATTAGATCTTAAGCACTCTAATAAACAATTGGGTCGTCACACAAGATCTCTCTTCGTATAAATTACTGATTTGATTATTTACATGATCTATTAGATTACTTAACTCTCATTACCCAATTTAATCATTTTACCATTTGTTCACTCTCTCGATTTATTATAAAAGCATGCAAATACAATAAGCAATCATGAAACCCAACTCATTAACATAAAAAATTTCCCCCAAGCTTAATCTAACTTATTAAGTCACTTTGAAACTCTTACATGCCATTGTCATGCTTGTGATCCAGCTAACTTTCTACCTGATGTCCATCTCAAGTCTTCTTTTAGTCTTAAATCTGAATCTTACATCTTGTCAAAAATTTATGTCAATATGCACCAATGCATGCCAACATATGGCATTGCCCCTTTTCCTTTCCTACTCACAAGTCCTTGTCTTGTCCCATCGTCCCGTGTGTCAAACATTGTTCAAGGCTCGTCAATGCCCGTATGATTATGCTATTATGACTTAAGGGTCTAACAAATCACCCCCATCAAAATAACTTGACCTCTTCGTCGAAATAATATGTGAACACTCCTCCGGATGTGGTTTCCTCGAAGACTTCTTAGCCATTGGTACATCTTCGACATACCATATTCCCTCTCTATCTGGTTTATCTTTGCTTTTATTTGAACACTCCTTCATAAGGTCCATTTCTCCCAACATAGCATAACTATTGAGGTAGACTTCTTTCATCGAGTCATCCTCTTCTTCTTTGATCCTTCGTGACCATGGAATTGAGTTACTTCTTACCCACCTTCCATTTTAGTCATTCAAGAGCAAAGTGCAACCCTTCACAACAAGCAATATCTCGTTTTGTTTGTTTCTTAGATTTATATTGAGAAGATTCACATACCTTTTTCTTGCCTTTCTTCGAGCTATTTCAAGTCCTATCATTCTGCTTACCCTCATTACTAGTTTGAATTGGTGGTAGCATTTGGAGATCGACCAAGGCATTTGCACCCATTGTCGCGCTTGGGAGGTCTTTCTCATTCTTCCTCCAAAGTTCCATTGTGCCCAATGTTGTCAGCCACTTATAAAGTTAAACTTTTCTTTCTCAAACATGTTATGCACGCCCAACATTAAAGATGAGAATTTCGTCATATGCTTTCGCACCGAGTCATCTTGTTTCAACTTCTTCAAAGATTCCCTTGCGAGCTATGAAGTGTTTATCTGTATTCATGTCGTTGGAGGTTTTCGTTCTCCACTACAACTTTGCATCTTCTACCAAATACATAGCCGTGATAGGCACCTTCTTAGAATTGGACACCTTTGCCACTGTAAAGTATTGCTCTATGTCCTATACTAAATTTTCAAGCTACTTGATACTCTATTTGCTATCGAAAACTTGTGGCTCTTGCACTTTTACTAAAGTGCTTTCAACATGTCCAACAACCTGTGTTGAAACAGCATGCCTTAGGATTGTAATCTCCAATCTAGAATCCTCCTGTGCCTTTATTAACTTCACTATTTGATGCTGCAACTGTTAGACACACGCCTCCAACATCTTGGATTGAATATTGTAAGATGCTAGCTCTTCCTCCCCTCGAGCGATTGACCCAATGAATGTCTCTACTTTGCTAACACACTCCGTCAAATCCCGCTATATTAAAATGTGACTCTGATACTAGTTGTTACAATGGTTTTCCTTAAAATAACAAACTTATTGGCAAGTTTCACTTACCACTTTGTACAACAATCTCATTTAGATCCGTTAAAGCAAGATTCAGTCTTCCCTCATGATCATTGACCATCTAATTTATTCTCAAATGCCTCACGATTTTCGCATTGTTTAACTCTCATACTCTTGCAAGAATTCCATGAAAGAACTAAGTATTCATAACAATAATAAGCACGAAAGAAATATAACAAATGTTAACCTTTTTTTTACTTCCATTAAAGTATACAAAAGACGTTCTCTCAATCTTTATGTCTCACATTCTTTGACACTCACTATGAGAAGCAAAGCTCAAATGAATTATGTGTAGGCACCTCTGGATGACCAAGTTAAAATCCTAATAAAACTCAACTAGCTAAAATTACATATTATCCTTATTAGATTACATCACATTAATCAATAAGATGACATCTCCGTCTATTCAGGACTCTATTCAGTAGAATCTAGCTACATCATATTTAATAAGATAAAAGATTATATCTATTTCGGAATGATCTATCAAGTCCACGAAGATCTTCACTATTTTCAGATGATCTTTTCATATGGTCTTTATCCCTTAGAGTTGATGTTTATCCTCTGTGGTCTTATCTACTGGTTCTGCCTGGTTTTGGCTGAACGGTGCGTTGCCAATGAGATCCATGAGTCGTCTTCCTTTTGAGATGAATCTGGTGTGATGATACCTGCAAAACAGCGAAGGCACGTCGGGGGTTATGTCCCGATTAACCCCTCCGACGCTCAAGTTAGTCTTTTGGAGAAGGTAGGACTGATATCAGAGACGGAGAATAAGGTTTTTTATTGTGCGTACCTTCGTTATGAGAGAATTATACCTTATATATGCTTTGTAGCTAGGTTTAGGTCTTCACGTAGACTTGAATCTCTGCATGGAAGGTTTTTCCATGCTGACGGGCCGTAAGGGATGTGGATCGGGCTTAGGCCTGGTGTAGCAAATAGAAATAGACCGATCGGCCCATAGGTGATCTCGATTGGGTCCGAGCCCTGTGCGATCGACCCGACCATCCACTATATCATCAAATATTTCCTCATTTATATTTGTTGATGATTAATCATCCAATCTCAAAGCCTATTTTAGTACACTAGTCCTGTTCAATGCTTCCTCATGTCAAGTTCATTAACCATGACCCGTCTACACATTAAGTCCTTAATCCATCAAGAACTTAGTCTTAGCCAAGTCAAGTCGTGCAAGGTCCGAAATTCTACTAAAATTCACACTAAGCTTGATCTAACTTGCTAACTCACCTTAAAACTCTTGCATGCTAATATCGTATATCCAGCTAACCTTCTATCTTATATTTATTTCAAGTCTTCTTTTAGTCTTATATTCGAATCTAGCATTTCGTCAAAAATTTCCGTCAATATGTGCCAATTTATGCCGACACGGACACCCAATATTGTCCACTTTCCTTGCCTACTTACAAATATTTGCCTTGTTTCGTCATCTTTAACATTAAACATTAGTCAAGGTTTGTCAATGTTTGCACGATTAGGGTCTGACATCTAGCCACCAAAACTTAAGTTGTCGCCGTCACCACCATCTCCGACAACATCATTCTCAATGATGGAACCGCCAACCAGCAAATGGCCAGCGATCACAACTTGGAGTCTCCGCCGATGTCCACAATCACAACTTGGAGTCTCTGCCCATGTCCCCAATTACCAAATGTTGCTACAATCGAAACTAGCCCACGGCCTATATCAATTATAAGCCAACGGTCTGGAGCATGCCA
>JANIPM010000231.1:41082613-41096469 GCA_027478405.1 Erythroxylum cassinoides
TGTTTAAGTAGTGTGCACGCGCCACGAATATGGAGTTACTGTTAAGAATCCAGCAAGGGTATAAGTACACGGTTTCAGGACTACGAAAGTTGGGCTCCGGGAGCGGGGTCCGACATCTATGGTACCAAAGAAAGAGTAAGAGGTTAAGTTATAAGCAGTTGGAGTCCGGTCTCCGGATCGGGTTCCGACAGATATAAAAAATCTAGCCACTAATCATCCTTGAAATAGCAAAAGAAAAAAAGGAATAACTCATTGCAAAGTTTTATTTTGACTAATTTTGAAAAAAAGTTTTCTCCTAACGATGATCTTAATGTTCTGAATTAACCTGCTTCATTGGAATGATTTTGATCTTTGATCTTGTTGAAGATGGCTACAAAAATATGTTTTAAGGACTCTCTTTCTCTAAATGATTGCTAATATAATTACAAATTGAAAAGAAATAAAACTAAACTAAGGTAAACATGATCTAATCTAAATATGTTTAAATAGGGTGTTTGCAACTCTATTTATAAGCTTATTTCTACGAACATAATATGGGATATACTTGTGTCCTAGGTCATGTATCACATTTGAAGAGAGGAACACGAGCTTTGCCTATATTCTACATTATTTCATACACTGTATCTCTCGTCATACAATATGGGCTCTAAACTAACTATGTAGGAGATATGTATTCTTCACTAACATTCTAGTGTGAAACATGTCCTAATATGCTATTGTGTGCTAGATTGTGATTATTCTTCTAGCCATATATTTCTGTCCAGTGAGGGACCCTAGCACATGGTTTAGCCAAGGATGAGTTTTCTTCTTGTTCTACCTCATAAGATCCTTCAATACTTGACCAATATGATTCCAAAGAAACTTGTCTTTAATTATCTAAACAATAGATAAAACTAATTTGATTAAGGTATTTTGTATGGAAAAAATAAGGTTTGTTTGTTTCCCTTGTTCTTATGTTTCTTAATGTGGTTTTTTTAAAAGAAAGAAACAAACTATTAAAGAAAATTTATTTTGTTCCCGTCTTGGTTTCTTGTTTTCAAAATAAAATAAACCAAAATAATTTATAAAAATGCAAATTTATGCTTGTGCCTAGTGAGAAATTTGGTTTTCAAATCCAAAATAATGTCTTTTCCTTCCATTTTCATTTCTCATGTTGTTTTTTCACATTCATCCATTAATGTTTTTATTTCTTTTATTTATTTTTTTTGACTCCAAGTTCTTTCATTCTTTATTCCTCAATTATATCTTTGGTTCATTTATGCTCTTGTTTCTTTTCTGAATTTGTTTATTGACCAATCTCTTCTCTAAATTTGATTTGCTCTTTCATGTGGTTTTAGGGAATAGTCTCACGCACCTATTGATTACTGACAAAGAACTTTACTAACGTTTGATACGTGTTAGATTTCTACTTATATCAAGTAAGTATTTATCCTTAGATATCTAGTTTTAACTAAATAGGTATTTATGCATGTTCTAGAATTAACAATTTTTTGTGACTATTGTTGATCAACTTTGCAACTTTAAGTTACATTTCCTTTATTTCTCCATATGGGTTTTCTTTTATTCTCTTTTTCTCTTTTGGATGCTGATTTTCTATAGGATTTCATAACTCTTAACTATTTGGTTCTTTTAGAGAGGTTGATTTAGATTATTTGCAGCAAAGCTTTCTAGAAGAGTTGGCGATAACTATTCCTCTACTAGTTGTTGATAATGCCTTAATTCTCCCATTTTAAAGCATCTAGATATTTCATAGCATCTGAATATTGTATGTGAGGTGAAAACAACTATTCTTACAAATTATAGTCAATAAAAAATTTAGTAGAATGTATAGGAATCCTTCCTATGTATGCTTAAATATGGAGCCAACCTCAAACTACTATAAAGCGGTTAATTACATGGTTTTCTATAAAGGACAGTAAGTAATGAATGACCCCTTTTTTGAGTGCATTCATTCTAAAATGGAGGTATCATCCAAATCCCTCATAAAAAGATCAAGTATCTACAGTAGGTAAACTTTTTGGACTACTTGGGTTCCAATAAAGATCTCAGTTTCTATAGTCACCACTATCATAGAGCAATGTTATAGAAGAGATGCTCAAGCAATTTATGACTTTTCTGGAGTCACAATTAAAACAATTAGATAATTTTGAGAAGCTTGAAAGAAAAATGTAGTTAAATAGTGACAAAATGATATTTATGTCCTTATGACATGTTTACTTATCGTAAGGTATCCTTTAGATTATGCAACGATCTAACCATTTTCTAACTTTTTATGATGACTATTTTCTATGATATGATGGAGAAATTGATTGAGTTACTCATGAATGACTTTTCAATTTTAGGTTTTCTTTTAATGTTTGTTTGTTTAATATAAAGGAGGTGTTACAATGATGTAAAGATTCCAATTTGGTATTTAATTGAGAAAACTATTGTTTCACAGTATAAGAAGGAATTGTGTTGCAAAATAAGATTTCCAGACATAGGGTCAAGCTGGATCGAGATAAAGTGGAAATTATAAAAAGATAACTGTTGATAGTTTTATATAGAAAACTTTCAATACTATAAGTATACAGATTATAACTCGTAGTGCAAAAGGTATCATTCCCATATGGATTAATTAGACACCTAAGAACTTGAATGCACCTTGTCTAAGGGACTAAAAGATTGATTGAATTAAAATAAATTAACTAAAATTGAAATAACTAATCAAAAGAAACACCCTAATAAATATAGCTAGCAATAATTAATCAACGGTGGAAACTTAGGAATTATTTTATACTTGTTTTTATCTTCCCTTTATCTTGTTGTTTTAATTATGCTTGATCCTAGATATCTTAGGGTTTTGATTACCCTCTCTTGAGATCTAATGAACTAATCCAATTGAAATTGATAGTAATAAAATTTCAACCTCTCAATTTAAAAAACTACTTTTAACTATTCAATTAGATTTGAAGCAATCCTAAAGATAATTAATTCACAATTAATATCTCTATTCAATTATTTATTAATCTTATATTTGAAGGTCTATTATGCTACTAACTGTCATTGTTCACCTTAACACAAGTAACTTGATTCTCTTGATTTATTATTAAGTTTAAGCCTACCAAATATCACAAACCATTGATATATCTATTGAATTTAACAAGAATAAAGTTTAACAAAACATATCAAAAACAATCCCTAATATGGATTTAGAAATCCATAATCATGTTCAACATCATAGTAGTCCAAATCAACATCCAAGAAAATGAGATATATGAATAGAAAAGAATGAAAAATAGTTTGGTGTCTTGATATGGAAATTTGGAAAATATGGAGGTGCTCTTGATGTCTCCCCTTTGATCTCTTGAAATTTGATGTGTAGCCCACTTTTTCAGTCTTGTTATTTTCCTTAAATACTTCTTTAGGCTTATAGGGTTGTGTCAAGGGTTTCCCTTGGTTAATTTGGTTCCAAAAATAGTCCGAAAACTTTAAGAATATAAAAATTGTGCATGCTGGAAACACCCTATTATGATCGTGTAAGGTGCCACAATCTTGACTCCTTATCTATCTTCTCTGTCACAATCGTGCATGGAGCCATGATCGTGTTGGAGAGTTCATCCTCTTGCCATGCATGATAGTGGCATTATACATGATCGTGGCTTCTTCCTTTCTCCAAATTCTTCCTCTTTTCTTTAATTTCTTATTTCCACTTACTATCAAACCCCCTTAAAACATAAAACTATGATCAATTTCTTGCTCTAAACCAATTAAACAATTAAAACACTTTAAAATAACAAAATTCTAAGTCCTAAAAAATGGTTATCATCAAAGAAAATACTTAAAGACACACTTAAACACCTAAAAAACATATTATAATATACACTTATCAACATCCCCATACTTAAATCTTTGCTTGTACTAAAAAAAACTAAAACAACAGCAAACAAAACACAAAAACATATAACACATAGTCATGGAACAATGCAATAATGATACAATGACATCAAATCTCATGAAATTAACTTAACCTCAAATATCAACCACTTAAAAAGTGCCAACATTTTAACTTATTCCATTTAAGTTTAAGTGCTTGGATATTTGATCAACTAAAAAGAAGAATATCACCAAGTAACCCTTCATGAAAATTCTTGCTATTTTAAAAGATTAGTAGGTTGAATTTTATTACAACCATCATTTTTGAAGATTTTTTTTAACAATCAATTAGTCTTTAACGAATGAAAACACCTTGTCATAATTATCCCCCGATTACTTAACTTGATTGCTTTTTTTATTTAGCTTGGTTGTAGTGTCATTTTAGCCTTTTGACAAGAAGACAAACATTTTATCATGAATGTCACAAGTTACACAACTATATCACAACTCTTAGCTGGCCACCAACTCTATTCTTAACCCAATTTTCTTGAGAAGGCCAGCAAAATAGTAATTTTATTTAACATCTTTTCATTTAATTTCTTAGCCTACCTTATTTCATTTTATTCATTCACTCTCTTGAAAGGGTATCAATGATGCTAACCAATCTAAATGAGTATAATTATAAATGTATCCAAACAAGTGTCATAAAGTGTCAAGAGTAGGTGTCATATCCTAATTAATATGCATATTCATCCCAAAAATACTTAAAATATAAAATTCACAAGTTACTATGCCTTTACAATTTAAATGACCATGTCTAAAGTAAACCAATTCCGTTCCATTCATGTCATTGACGCATTCTCACAATGCACACATCATGCAATTGAATGTTCACATAATCCCAACCTAATTAAAAATTAACACAATGCAAATGCAAAATTCACCACACATAAATGACATGCCAATGCATAAACATCCTCACACTTGAACAACACATTGTCCTCAATGTGGAAACAAAAACAATAAAAATAAAGAGAAAAAACACTAAATAAAAAGTAAGAGCAAGGAAACTTATGGTGATCCTGGTGGCTATGGTGATAGAGATGGAATTTGAATATCTTGAACAACAAAATATTTAAGTATTTTCTTTGTTTAATACCGTTGTTGAAACTGATGGCGCCCCACCTCCTTCATTTTCACCTCTATAGTGTCCAAATGACCCTCCAAGTGCTTGTTATTTTCTTCCATTTTGTTAAGCATTTTCTCCCTACCTTCCTCTTCTTCCTCCTCGAAATCCTCGCTTGATGAGACTTGTTAGTGGTGTTGTGGCAGTGTTAAACTAGAACTCACTGCCCTGTGCTGTGTTTAACTTGTGATTTCTTACCAATATCTTAGAGTTGCACTCCAAGATCTCCACTCGCTGCAAATGCATATGATTTAAAAACTCAGGAAATATAAGGGTTAGTTCATCAATAGGAAGACCATAAAAATGAGCTAGCGCAATGACAAGAAAACCTATGCCTAGATAGCTACTTTTCTTATTAAGCTAAGTAACTATTGTTTGAAAAATGTGGGTTGAGGTACAAACTTGAACCTTATGTTCCATGCACCAAAGGATAAATAAATCTTTTCTAGAACACTTGTTACTTTGATTTTTTGCAAAACTAGTTTGACACTTCAATTTATCTAGTAACAAATGTTTAGGATTCTGAATAACATTATTAAGCACATTTTTTGAATTAAACTCATCCAATCTGGTTAATTTTTTAAAATATTTAGCAGCATGAAAGTTTTCATGTTTTTCAATAATTTTTAATTTTGGAAAACCACATATGTCCTCCATAACATCATAATCCACATTTTAAGGTTTTCACGCAATTGAAACAAAAAATTATCTAACTTTTGCAACTCATAATGTAAAATAGTGTAAAATTCAAGGGTCAATTTTTCATACAAAGGATAATCCAAAGGTATAAATTTGTCCCATTGAATTCTATCACTTAAAGTCTTAACTTTTCCTTTAATATATATATTTTTAATTATTTAAAAATCAAAATAACATGGTTCCATAATAATTCTTGTATGAAGATTTTGGAATTTTTTACCTTCTTATGTGAAGATTGGAAAAGGAGCTCCAAAATCCTTAGCTAAGTCACATGCACCACTTCCTGACACCTTCTATTTTCCTTTTAGATTTGAGCATTTTGCAATTTGCTTAATTCTTTGAGCCATCATGGAGAACAGAACCTATAAAAACAACCAAAAATCATAGCAAAAAATAAAACCTAAAAATGTGGGAGAAAGAAATGTAGAGAAAATCTTGCAAAACCTATTTAAAAGATGTGATTTTGTATGGGAATTACTAGATTTGTGTAGAAATAATGATAATCTAGATGAAAGATGCAAGAAAAGATTGAAAACTAAGTGAAAGTGAAGAGGGACTTGAGAGAAAGTAGAGAGCTATGGAGATGGCTGCTAGTTTAGAGAGAGAAAATGAGAGGCGGAAGAAGAGAAAACAAGTATTTAAAGGGTTAGGGTTTGAAAAGAAAAAGCAAATTAGGGTTTGTTTTTAATGTGGATCATAAGAGGGAGCTACATTCTCATCTGCCATCGTCGTGGCTCCAGCCATGATCATGATAGAGAGGCTTCCCTCTTGCCATGCACAATCGTGCATGGTGCCACAATCTTAGTATGCTTGGAACACTCCATTTTTACCACGTTTTGCTTTATTTTCCTCGTGTATCCCCGAAACTTGTTCTTAACAATTAAAAACTTTTCAAATATGATATTTAGCAATCAAAATCACTCCAAAAACAAGAAAATAACAAATCTACATACATAAATTTACAAATTAAATTTTGGTCATTATCTTTGTTGGCCCCAAATTTTTTCTTGATGAATAAGCATGATTTAGATAATTTTAAAGTTTTGATAGATTAATCTTTTGGAAATTATTTAATTATGTCAAAGTTAGTAGGATTTATTGAATGGGTAAATGGAATTAAAGTGTTAAGGTTATAAGAATGTTCCAGGATATTTTTGACAAGACACTTAAGCTTAAAAGAACACAAGCCTATAAGGAAGGGTAAAATAAACTTTTTGGACTCATTAACGGTAGAAATGGAAGAAGAAATGTTGTCTTGTTCCTTTAAGAGAAGGAAAAGCGTGAATTGGGAGAGAAGAAGAGAAAATAAGAAAGAAAGAGAAGAGAATTTCGGTGGTTGAGAGAAAAGAAGATAGTTGAGCTAGGGTTTTTTCATTTCTTAGCTTTTGAGAGAGATTTTGAAGTGGTTCAAGAAGAGAAAAAAAGTAGAGAAAGAGAAAAGCTCCCATTTGATCCAAAGATCTCTTCATTTGACGAAGAATTAAGGTAATATCATTTTAAATCTTTTGGATTTTTGGAAGGATTTTAGTTCATGGAGTTTAAAAAATGCATGGGTTTTAGTATTCTAGAACCAATTTTAGTGATTGTGCTTTGTGAGATTTTCAATTGAAAACCCTTTTGAGTGGGATTTTTTGTTATTGTAAAAAGGAGATCAAAAAAGGCAAGAGGAACAAGAGAAGAGGCATTTTGAGTAAGTCTATAAGCAAGGAAATCAAGGTGGGTTACATGTTTATAATAAAGTTATGAGTCACTAATGCTTTTCCAAATCAAGAAAATAAAATGATTTCAATTACTTCATAAATTTTGTTTTAAATGTTTTTGAGTGATTTGAGAAATTGCTACATATTAGTGTACGAATTTTGATGATGAAATGAAAAATGATTTTGAAATATTTATGTTATGCCTTAAAAAATGTCATGGCATTTTGTATAAATGAAAAGATGAAAGTATGAGCATACGATGAAATGATTTGAGCATGAATATGTGCTTTTGTTTGGGTAAGAGAGGAACCCGTTTCATTAGTCACGTGCACGTTGACCTATAGCCTTCTCCTGGCTGCCCGCTTGAGGCCACGAGATCCTGAGAAATCCGACTCATTTTGTTCACGGTGTAAACTTTAGTTTTTCCATTTCGTTCCACAGAACTCTCGAGCCAATTGTTTGTGCATTGTATCTTTGAATTGTAAAGAATGGTGATGCTTTAATGGTGAAATGTACATATTATGTTTATGTGGTGATGTGTATTTATGAGTTTTGAGCTAGATTTAAGAACTATGTGATTTATGAATTCACATGAATTTTTCTATAACAAATGAACCTTTCAATGATTTTGCTTACTCCCTATTATAAACTTGTTTCCCATGAGCTTTCAAGCTCACCCCCTTTTATCCCATCTTCAGTGAAGAGAATGAGATCGAGTAACCAAAAGTCTAGGAATCATTCTACTTTTTCAACGTTTTGTAAATTAAGTTAGATTTTGTATAAGTAAGACTTTAGATGCATTTCGAGAATTATTGGAGTTTGGTATCTTTTGAAATTTGAGATTTTGAGACGATGATATATTGTGGTTGAAATGCCATTAAAGATTTGTAAAACTTTATTCTTTTGATGCTAATGAATATGAATGGTGTATGGATGATGTGAGTTGAAATTAGATATACGTCAAAAAGTTATCAACTTGAGTTGATGATTTTGACCATGAATTGTTGATATATGTGTGTGTGTATATATATATACACACATAAGTAAGGTGTTGTGGAAAGGAAAGATAGGAATTATGACTGATCAGATGTAGTTGGATGTGATGAGACAAATGAATTGAGATTTGAGAGTTTAATGAAGTCAATTTGGTAGCTGAATGGTTATGCTCAGGACATTCCAAGTTGCACAATGCAAAATTTCAAGTCTTCCATAGGGGTAAAATTCGTGTTCTGACTTCAGCAGAAAAACTGTATTGATCTAGGTTGAATTTGACAAAGTGGTCTTCTAGAGAGTTTTAGCTTATCTTTGTAACTTTCCAACGGTACATAGTATGAAATTTTTAGATATCGGAGTCGAAAGTTATGATCCTTATAAGGGAAGATGCTTAAGAGTATAGACTATATCTTCTGGTGATGACGTCTGGTAATAACGTATCATCTAGTGATGATGTGTCGTCTAGTGATGATGTGTCATCTGATGATGACGTATCGTCTGGTGATAACGTATTGTCTGGTGATGACGTGTCGTCTGGTAATGACATGTATCTTCTATGCATTGTTCATCTTACACCTTCTGGTCTAATTTTGACCCTCTAGATGACAAAATCTATCTTCAAGGTCTTATGAAAGTTGTAGATCTTGAAGTCTTCTTTTGAACCCTCTAAGAATGACCTTGATTCGATATCTCTAGAGCAAGTTATGCCAATTATTCCAAATAGGTCTTAGACTGAAACTTCTTCTGGTCACTGTTCATCTTACATTGTCTGGTCTAATTTTGACCCTCTAGATGATAAATGCTATCTTTAAGATCTTCATGAAAGTTTTAGATCTTGAAGTCTCTTTTAAACCATCAAGAATTACCTTAATCTGATATCTCTAGAGAACGTTATGCTAATTGTAAAACATCTTCTGTGTACTGTTCATAAACTTCTTCTGGGTACTGTTCATCTTGTATCGTCTGGTCTAGTTATAACCCAAAGCTGACAAAATCTTGCTTCAATATCTTCACAAACATTGTAGATCTTGAAGTCCTCTTCGAAACCATCCTAAGATGACCTTAATTGGACATCTATGGAGAAAGTTATATTAATTGTCCCGAAACAGGTTCAATATGATTGAGGACAAAACCTTGTTTGATTTTTTCAGCCAAAACTTTGTTATTCGACTTCCAAATGAAGTAATTCTTAGACCAATAGATTCCTAGCACATTTCTTTCTACCTCTCTATGAAATTTTATAGCTTTTGATGTTGATTTTAAAAGGGTTGATTGAATCAAGTAAGGGTACGAGTTGGAAGAGTATGAATTGGATATTTTTACTAAACATATTTCAGTATTTTGATGGTATCTAGGTCTGTAAAGCTCCGAATGAGATGATTCTCATTTTTGAATAAACTAGAGACATAGAGTTACAAATCATCTGAAGGAATAGAATTTTTAACTCAGTCCCTAAGACTTTCAGTTTCTGGATGGAAGTTGGGTATTCATTGGAAGCTTAAGACAAAAGGGAAACAAATGTTCTGAAGAAGTCAAATTGTGATTTCAGTTTGAGGTTTTTCAAAATCTGTTTTGAAATATGAGAAATGAGTTTGTTTGGATGTTTGACCGGTGTGGGCGCTACCCATGTGGGATGATGACTAATGAGGGTTGCTTGAAATAACCCTATAGGATAATATGCTCACGCTTTATGACTCCAAATGTTGGGCTCCAGAATCGAGGTCCAATAAGCTTGACCATTCATCATTCAAATTTTGTTTAATGAAGTGAAAGGAAAGAAATTACTTCCATTTTATTAAAAGATTCGTCCAAAATACAACTTACATCTTTGTCCCTTCACCTTGAAGGTTTCCTTTTTATTATTCTCCAATTCTAAAGTTCCATGTTTGAATATGTGGGTTACCTTGAAAGGCCCACTCTATCGTGACTTGAGCTTTCTTGAAAACAACTTCAATCATGAATTAAATAATAACACCACATCTCCTACATTGAACTCATTTTTTTAAATATGAGAATCAAGCCACTTCTTAAAATTTTCCTTATACAACTTAGCATTCTTATAAGTATTCAGTCAAAGTTTGTCTAGCTCATTTAACTATAAATTTCTCTTCTCACCAGCTTGCTTCCAATTAAAATTCAAGACTTTTATTACCCAATATTCCCTATACTCCAACTCTATGATGAAAATCCTTTCCATAAATGAGTCGAAATGGGGTCATACTAATTGGATTCTTAAAGGCAGTTTGATAAGCCTATAGAGCATCATCTAGCTTTAATGCCTAATCTTTTCTTGAACTGTTGACCATCTTCTACAATATTCTTTTTAGCTCATAGTCAATAACCTCCACTTGCCTACTTATTTGCAGATGGTATGAGGTGGCAACACTATGGTGGACTCTATATCTCTTAAAAAGAGCATTGAAAGATTTATTACAAAAAATTGCTCCTCCATCAGTAATTATGGCTCGTGGCACTCCAAACCTATTGAATAACCTCTTGACGAACTTCAACATCACTTTTCCATCATTAGCTAGAGTCTCCATTGCTTTAGCCCATTGTGATATGTAATCCACTTTGACTTAGATATAAGTATTGCTTATAGAGAATGGGAAAGGTCCTATAAAGTCTAGTCCCTACACATCGAACACTTTAACTTTTAACATATTAGAAGATGGTATTTCATCTCTCATAAAGTTGTTTCCCACTTGGTGGCAACTGTCATATTGTGCGACAATGTCACGAGCATCCTTGAACAAGTTCGACCAATAAAAATTGCATTCTAATACTTGTGTTGCCATCTTGTTCACTCCATAACTTACGTAGGTAGATTCATAACAATATGTTAGTATGTCTAGCATTTCTTCCTCTGAAACACATTTTCTAACTAATTCGTCAGCACATATTTTATAAAGTATTGGTTTATTTCATAAGTAATGAGTACACTCATATAAGAACCTTTTCAATTGTTAATAAGAAAAATCAAGGGCAAGGATACCATCCATGACGTAATTTGCTATATCAGCATACCATGGTAATATAAGGTAGTTTAGCTACATCATGGTTTCATAAAGGAATCATTCATTGTTGTCATCACTTTGCTGTAATTCCCCTCCTTCAAGATATGATAAGTGGTTAGCAACCACATTTTCTACTCCCTTCTTATCTTTAATCTCAATGTCGAACTCTTTTAAGTTTTACCTATAAAGCTTTCTCTTGACTCTCCTTGCTTGGGGAGTCCTCATTCACCAAACACTCTTAAAATAGGTTACTTGAATTATAATTAACAAAATCCTCCCTCACTAACGGATTAATCATATCATTACAATAATATGAATCTTTAAAAGAAGGATATTCAATAGCATTAGGTAAATTGAACTCCCTTCTCTCATTACCAACGCTTAGGGAAAGCTTTCCATTTTTCACATAAATAACAACTCCATCTCCAGTTAGGAAAGGGCTTTCTAAGCATGATGGGGATTTGAGTATCTTCCTCCATCTTCAAGACAATAAAATCAATATGAATAAAAAACTTACTGACGAGTAATGAACTTCCAATTATAAGGAAATAGTTGTGGACTTTAAACCACCTATCTTAAGCTTCTTATAAATGGATAAAGGAATAATAACTACATTTTCCCTACATTAAACAAATCATAATTAAAGTTCATATCACTGATAATATGTAGAACAGAAAAACTACTAGGATAACATAACATTTATTACAAGGTTGATTTTGAGGTTAGTAAACTTAAGAATTAATACCCTCCAATTACGATCAAATCCACACACTTGATCCAGCAGACGTCAGTCCCTCATTCAATAATATCAACAATACTGTAAATGGTCATTAAATGAAGCAAACTATTTCCCTCTCATAAGAAGCGGAGACAACATGATATAACAGGCTATTTTATGAAGAAAAAATATATGAAACATATAAGAGAAAAGGAACCAACGACAATGGATAAAAAAAGGGATTGTATTAGATAATTTTTGAAGTAACAATGCACACCACACTTTTGGAAGATTTACATTATATTAATATCCATCTAACCTTAACAGTTTATATAAATATCGACATTAAACTGATTTGGATAGTTACAAGGTAGTTTTCATAACTACTGTCCAATAATAAGGGGACATTAGGCGTAATATGTGTAAGACATGCACTTTACTACTTGCATTTACATATAGTTGTCCATGCACTTCATGTATTTACGTTAGAACACATACAATGTTCACCATGCAACCAACGTTGTCTATGCAACATTGTAACACCAACATAATGTCTATGTAGCTAACTAAAACACAATCTGCCCAGCAACGAAATTTCATGTTCCAACATCTTTGGTTTTTTGTGGCTACAAAATTAAAGGAATAAAAGGGATCTTATAACACTCCTTAAATAAAGCTACAGTTTCATAATCCTCAAATTTCTTTTTATTATATCATACCTCCTTTAAAAAATTATCATTTAAAGGCATTTTCTTAAAATATGCGAATATTAATATATAGATTTTGAAGAACTTCAAAAAATTTCTCAAAATGTTTATCAGGTTTAACCTTATCTAATATTTAAAGGAAGGACATAGGTGGATTGTATAATATAGGGGAATTGTATTTGGGTTCCTAATCTTCTCCTCTTTGGTCTCGCTTTTCTCACTAGGTATCTCATCCTCTTTGTATTTCTCATTCTCAACGTCTCTCACATTAGGGTTCTCTAATAGCTTACTAATGCTCAATGTTATAGCCTTGCAAATGCTCTTTAAGGTTCTCAAGTTGGCCAAGAAGTTGACTAGGTGGTCTAGCAATAAAGCTGGCTTGTTGGACAATTTAGGTTATTAGCTTCTTATTATGAGTTTGTAAGGTGTTAACCTTAGGAGTAAGCTACCTAATTGCTTCAATGAACCCCTCATTTTGCTTGGTCTACTAGAAGATTCTCAGTTAAAGACTTTAAATTAGACTTTTAAGGAGGGGGTTAAAGGTCTTTGATTGAAAACTAGTTGGTTGCCTAACATTGTTTTGAAGAATTCGATTATATTTGCACCCATAAAATTTTGTGCTAAATTCTCAAACCAAAATCGCATGTGTTAGAAAAAGGATTATTTTTTGGGTTGGGATTATTGACATAGTTAACATTTTCAACTAATGAATAATGGAAAAAGGAATTCCCTAAAAGATAATCAATAGCTATATGTCCTAATTGTAACATCCTGTTACCGATGGGATGGGTACAGTGAGTGTGCATTCATGAATTGCCATGTGCATGCATTGTTTAGCTTATGTATAATTTGGTAATTGGCAATTATTGCACTAGCATATGCGAGTACATACATGTATGACATATGTTGGACCAATGGTGGTTGACAAATTAAATCCCTTTATGTTTTGATAATAATAAAATATCTAGAATTAGTTAAGAA
>JANIPM010000231.1:41338843-41351274 GCA_027478405.1 Erythroxylum cassinoides
TGTTAATAAATAATGTATGAGAGATTAAAATAAATTTATTTAATTAAAAATATTTTATCTTAAAATTCTATCTAATATAATTTTTATTAGTGATAAAATATAACTATATTGACATTAGTAGCTAGCATTTTGTTTTAATTTAAAAGAAAAAACAAAAATTGAAAATTGAAAACAAAGTCTAAAAACCACAACAAAAAAAAGTGGAACCAAATGACCTTTAAATATTACATTAGGAAAAAGATCATAAGAATGGTGCTTTGAAAGTAGAGTTCCAAGAAGCATATGATATGCTAGATTGCACTTTCATCATCAATGTAATTCATACTTATGATTTTCTGATAAGGTGTCGAAGCCCCCAAAATTAATTTTGATTCTCTAACTTTTTATAGTGGTGGTGAAACCAAGTCAAATCTTAAGAGAATTAAACACTAGTTTTTTTAATTTTAATTAATAAAATAAAGTGGGGAATTTCGGTTAATTAACTAATTAACTGAAATTAACAAGAAATCAAAATAAATCAACTGAATATAAAAGTGAGAAATTTAAGAGGATCTGACTCTGGTCAAAGGGAATATCTCATCTAATTGTAACACTGATCATTGATATGAAAAGAATAATTGTCACAATTCAAGCAATTAGTCTAAAATATATTACAATAATTATAACAAGTCTCAAATTTTCCTAAATTAATTAGTTCTAACCCAACATTCAAACCAAAACTTACCATCAATTGACTGGGTATGATAGCATTCAATATCAATTCAATGATAGTAATAAGCTTAGTGAAAAAGACTATACCCTAAATTAAACGATTAAGATAGTTGTAACTATTCAACTTAGTTTTCTTATTTATCATAAGTTAAATATTCAAATTCATAAATAATCTATTTGCCACTTGTACTAATCCTTCATGACAATTACGGATCATTCATTTCATGGATAGCTATAGAATAATTAGCATTAAATGAATTTGTTAGATTAATCAATATCAATTGTTCAACAAATATAAGAACTCAAAATAAGAAATACCTTAATTACATCATGAATAAAAGTTTATAACAAAACCTCACATGGTTTCAACTAGAGTTTTGAATCCCCTTAAACCATAATGTTCGGATTTAGCCACACATGGTTTTTGTTTCAACACCAAAGTTAGAAGAAAGATGAAAGATTGAGAAAAAAATCAAAACAAACAAAAAGAAGAAAGTTTTTAGAGGTGAAAGATGTCTCTTTCTCTTGTTTCTCTACTCAAATCCTAGTCTAAACCTATTTTACAAAGATTCCTTTCTAAAAAAACCCAAATCTCTAAATAATAGAGATGGAATGATGTTTCCTAATTAATCTCAAGTCTTCAAGTTAATCTAGCATTAGGTGTAATCTTGCCTTATCCACTGCAGTAAGTTACCCACTTTTTACAAAATTTGTGATTTTCAATAATAATGCTCAAATTTGATGCAATCTCCACTTTTCATCTCCTAAAACAAAGCAAATATTAAAATTCCTATTTAATCACCAAAATATTTCCAAAAAAAGAGATAATTCCAATTAATATAACAAAATAAGATATTTTCATTCTCTAACAGTTTTCATCACTTGGATATAGCAATGCATTTGCACGGTTTCTTTCAATATCTTAATAAATCGAGTTCTTACAAAGACTATCAAAGGGGAAAAAGGAATCAAACAAGAGGATCCCCTATCCCTTATCTCTTCTCACTTGCGATAGAGATTCTAAAAAAGTTGATAATTAAAGTGGTGGATATAGATCCCAATTTCAAGTATCACAGTAAATGCAAAAATCTGAACATAATTAGTTTGTGTTTTGCATATCACCTTTTTCTTAATCTCCAAGAATGATTGCAATTCAATCTCATCTTTTAAAACCACCCTTCAACTTTTTAATAACTTGATCCTTTACCCATATATAAAAATGAAGGAAGTGGCTCCTTATTATGATCCTCCCTTAAGCTATATAATATCTTTATTGATCTTTCATCTAACTCCAAATTGTAATCCTCCAGTACTCCTCTTAAGACCCCCTCTCTCCTAGATCCTCTAATCAAACCTTAACCTCCTAACTCAACTTACATTTCTGAACCCTCTAACCCTAGTATTAAACTAGCCTAGAACTAAACCCTATAGAAGCCTGTTCGTATGTCCTTGAAAAGGAAAATATGGTCACAAGTGGCAAAGGATGCACAATTGAACACCAAATTGACCTATATCCACAAAAAGTTAAAGAGAGAATAATCTTATGTCACCTTTATTGGAAGTCCTACAAGCTAGAGCTGCAAGGTAGACCACATCCCTTGTTGGATATTTTTTTAAAAAAAAAGAGACCTCCTAACCTCTCCATAAAATATTGGGATGAAGGTAAATAGAAGAGTATTACCTTAGAAGTATTTCCTAGCAATAAGTTGAAAAATTCATTATCTTCATATTCTCAAATGGAGCTAATTTTTTTAGCATTCTAGAGCAAGGCCACTAGAAAATCAATAGAAAATTAATGTTCTTACAATAATGGAGATTTAGAGTGAGTCTTGATGGGAATAATCTAATAATGGTTCTTATTTGGACTCATTTTCATAATATTATCCTTGAATTTTGAAGCACTCTTAAACTTAGCCATTGTATATAGACTAGAACACATCTTCAAGTATAGATGGATATTCAAAGATATGAATAAAAGTTGATATAGCTAAAGAACTCCTTGAAACTCCTAGGATAAAGAGAACAAATGAAGTAGGTGAGCTCACTAAACTAAATCAATCATCACTATTTCTTATCAATGGAAACCAACTAAACTAAAGGGAAAAATCAATTTGAAGGCTAACTAATAAGTTTCTCGTTAGAGTGGACTTTACAGAACATAATAAAGAAGATTTTACCAATGTATACAAGTTAGAAATTAATATGAAAGAAATTTCTTAAAACTACAATGAGAAAGAAGTAGTAGTGGGAAAGGAGGCAAGCAAAGACTATAAAATGTAAATTCTAATTTTGGAAACTCTCAAATATCTTTAAGCAACTCAAAAGACAACATTAAAATGATGATTAATGGAATGGAATATCTTTAGGAAGTCTACCAACAATCTGGTGGCCAAGTAACCATCAACAAAATTGCCTTAACAGACATTAATGGGAAGAATAATCAAACAAGTGCTGAAGGCTTACCTTACTAAAGTGATATGTGCCTAATTGATTATACATTTACTCCACAACACTTAGTGATTAATGCTATGAAATGTTCAAGGAACTCATTTTGGCTTATATTTATCTTTAGGTACAATTTGGAAGTTCAAGAGCTAAAGTGAGTTAAAAGTGCATTCTTTAAGCCATTCTTTTGATGTTCAAAGTCATTTGTCTTTGTGGAATAAAAAGGAGATGGATTAGGGTGAGGATTAGACAAGAAAATGCAATAAATGAAGCATTCACCATACAGTGCAAGATGCAAGCCCACGCATACACTTGCATCGTTGTGCACAATTTCGAAGTCTTGGTTTGCACGATTGGGCAAACAGACCTTAGTTTTTACATAAAGTGATATTTAAGTCATTAAGAGTGGTATGAATTGTTTTTGGATGAAGAGAAGGGGTGAAACTCTTGATTATTTAGGATCTATGGAGGGTTAATCTTCCTTCTTCATATTCAGAGGTGAAATTGAAGCCGAGGATCACATTTAAGCATCTTTACATTGTGTAATGTTGAATCTATCCCTCTTTAAAGATTGTTTATGTTAATCTACGCCTATTGATTTGTGTATTTGTGTAATAATTATATGAATGTATTCATTAGATAATTTTTATGTAAGCCCATTGCTAGTATCTCGAATACAATAGGTAATAGTTATGTTTTGGATTCATTTGTGGCAACTAATGATTTTGAATCATTAAAGATAATGTAACATAGGTTAAATGACTTGAGCTTATGTAGTTGTTGCCTAGATTACTCTATTTTCCTTATTCTTAATACGACTATCCTATTAAATCTAGAGAGCCTATTTTAGGTTGTTTGATATCTAGGTTTAATTAAAGAGCTTATTTTGATTAAACTTGACCTAAGGAAAAATAGGGGTTAATAGAGCTTATTGTTAATCCACGATTAATAGTTTCTAAGAGAGGTGTGAAAACAATAATGTAATGAAGTATGTTTATTTGTGTGTAGGATGAGATTAAAAAAAAACTAGATTTCAAAATCATTCATCAATTTTCTAACTTTTTATTGTTTAATTTGATTTGCTTTAACTGGTTCAATTTTACTTTTTTTGTTATTCAAAATTTAAACATTGATTCTTTCATTCAAAATCTACATGAATGCTCCTTATGGATATGATCTATACTCACTACTACTATAAGGCTACACACTACTGGACCTCCCTAGATTTTGTGTCTCAGTGAGATTTCTACTGGGTATTGTTATTGCTATTGTTGATGTAGAGTTAGGTTTACTTTCTGGTGTATTTGACAAGTATTATGAATTTTGGTGTTATTATCGGGGAGTATAGTTCTTTGGTTTTTTTTAATTTCAATTAGTATTTTGTATATATTTGTTTATAATTAGTCTTTACAATTATTTCTTGATCTTTTCACATTTTTTGTGTTTTTTTCATAAAAAGGACATAGTGAAAGGTGTATGTCACCACTAGATTATATCAATTCTATTTGTGGAAAATTTTCCCATAACCCAAATTCCAATCCTATAACTAAGTTTGGAGTGATTATACAAACTTTAGTTATTAAAAGGATAACCAACAAAACTACTTCCTATATAGGTTGTAAGGTGCAACAATTTTCGTATAAACTAGAACCCTCTTATTCCAACCTAAGGGTATCTCATGGAGACTTAGTTAAGATTATTATTGCTAATACTCTACAATTTTATTAGGATGTGAAATGGTTTTAGCAAGTTGTAAGGTCAAGATTCCTGACCTCGGTAAGCTAGATGAGTTAGATGGTAGGAACTATCAACCACCTGGAATCACAAAGTGAAGAGACGCAGTCATTTTAACCCAAAGTGAATACAAGGAACATTAGTGTAGAAATTTTACAAAGTGGAGAGAAGCTTGAGAATCACAAGAAGACTATTTAGGGGGTCGCTAGTGAAAAAGAAGTTGAAAATGAGCTTGAAGGAGAAAATGATATATCATTTAGCTTAAAGGTAAATCCTTAGTTCCTAATTGTTGTTAAGACTAACCATTCACCTTTGCCTAGCAAGTTAGAGAAATAAACAAGGAGGAGAGGGGGAAAGATACTCGAGATATTCCAAGAGTGCAGGGACTTAATAAAGATTAAGAGTTTGAAGACAGAGAAGATAGTGAATGTGAGTGATCATCGACTTAGGCCCTATCTTGAAGAACCTCAAGTGGGAAAGTGAAAGTTGGGACACATGAAGATCATAAGTTTGTCTTGTGATGAGGAATCAAGGAGTTGAGACAACGACAATAAAAAAATGCACTTCTTAGGAAGTAACCTAAAGGAAGTTTGTTTCTTTTCCTTTACATTTTCTCATTTAATAGGATTATAATGTGTGCTTATAAGTTGTTTATTTCTTAAGTGCATATGTGTTTTTAGAGTTTTTGCTTTTTTTTTCGTGTTTTTAAGTTTTTTTAAAAGATAAAGAATCAAACAAAAAAATAAATAATTTTCTTTTTCTATTGCTTCTAGGACTATATTGTCATAATTAGGGAGTGAATTAACTAGAAAAATTCATGGCAACTTAAGCATGTACTTTTATTCTTGTACTTGTTCGATATACATTATCTTTAGAAGAGCAGTGACTAATAGCAGATACAAGCCATTGAGATTCTAAACCTTTATAGGCTAACACATTCATATCAGTCTCATTGTCTTTTGTTTATATGTGACCTTCATGACATGTACATCCTAACTTTGTTTTGATATTCTATTCAACACTGCATTTTTATCACATGCATTAACATGGAAATGATATATGCATTCTTTTTTTTTCCAAGGTACATTAACCAAATAGCTTACCTATAGATGTAATTTTTCCTATTGATAAACTCTTTGAGCTTTATTAGCCTTTTTTTTACCCTAACCATATTACATGCTTTTAACCTAGCTAAATGTCCTATCCAAGCCTTAAAACTAGTGGAGCATTACTGATTATTGATGATTGTGTATGCATAAGAGTATAAGTGTGAGGTTGTGCATATATGAGGGTTGGTTATAATTATCAAATGCCATTTTAAGCCTTGTAAATGAATTCCAATGTTAATGTAGCTTCTTTCAATTTCTGTTGAAAAAAACAAAAGAGAAGAAAAAGGGAAAAAGGAAAAGAAAGAAAAATGTATTTAAATAAATGTATCAAGGAGGAAATGCATTTGTTTTGTAAATTTATTCATAATTATTTTTTACTTCTAAAGTTGTATGGAATCGATGATTTAAGTATGATCTATATAAAGTAGATGGTGTTTTGAAGGATCACCACTTATGGTTATATTGTATTATTTGTCATCAATTGTATGAATGATTCCTTTTAATTCCTTATGCTTTATGAGGGCTGTGGTGTAAGAACTTGAATTTGAGTTGTGAAACATAATTTTTACATTCATCATAGCTGATGGTACCCAGTTTTGAGTGAATTTTAGTTTTAACACTTAATGTTACATTGAGTGTTTTACTGGCTTCACTAGCTTTGATGGATTTTGTGCTACATTATCCAAATACATCTCACCTTAACCTTTGCCCACATTACAACCTTAAAAACATCCTTTGATTCATGATTATGCATATTAATCCTAGTGGTGGAGAAATGAATCATGAAATGTTATGATCATGAATGGTGTTTGAGTGTACATATAGATTAGTGCTATTTACCCACACTTTGTCTAAGTCTACCACTAGATTGCGCGATTTCTGAAAAAAAATGATTATTGATTGGTCATGAATAGAGGCATTGAATGTTAAGTTCTTATTATAGTTTTGAAAGTCATTTCCTTTTTCTTATTGACTGTCTATACTTGAGAAATATGAAAAATGAGTAAGTGTTTTAGATTATCACTTTGATTTTGATGTTTTGCCTAAGGATGTTCAAAATTTGAGTATGGGAGAACTTGATATGTGCCTAATTGATTATACATTTACTCCACAAAACTTAATGATTAATGCTATGAAATGTTTAAGAAAGTCATTTTGGTTCATAATTGTGTTTATGTACAACGTAGAAGTTCAAGAACTAAAGTAAGTCAAAAGGACATTCTTTAAGCCATCCTCTTGATGTTCAAACTCATTTGTCTTTATGGAATAAGAAAGAGATGGATTAGGGTGAGGACTGGATAAGAAAATGCAATAAATGAAGCATTCACTATGCAGTGCAAGACTCATGGCTATGTACAATTTCAAAATCTTGGTTAAGGAATTGTTTATGTCATTCTATATCTATTGATTTGGGTATTTGTATAAAGATTATCTGAATGTGTTCATTAGATTGTTTTTATATAAACCCATTTATAGAATCTCGAATACAATACGTAATAGTTTTGTTTTGGATCCATTTATAGCAACTAATGGTTTTGAATCATTAAGGATAATGTAATTGTTAGTGTATGCCCCACAAACCAATTATAGAATGTATTGTCATTTATCAGTTATGGTTTAGGTAATGTCAGACTTTGACCTTATTTAATATTAGGTAGTTATAATGTCTTGTTAGAGAACACTTATAACTTGTGGGCTTAAAAGGAGCTTACTAATATTAAATAAGCCTACAAAGTCACGCACCAAGAGACTGAACATTCATTGGGCTTTAAGAGGTTTTAGGCTTTTAGGCTTTAGGGTTTTACTATATATATAGATGTATAGTATGACTTGAGATAAGTAAGACTCATTTGCCTAAAAGAAACCCTAGTATCGTTGTCCTCCTCAAGTGATAGAAAGAGAGTGGCCTCAAGAGTGGTGCTAGCACACTAGAAGCATTTGTTCGGTCTCACGAGGGTGTGGATACTAGTAGAGACGCAGTATTTGACGTGTTCTTTTGACACTACGAGGTTCTTTGCTATTTCTATTGCGAAATGTATAATTTGATATGAATTTGATTTCGATGTTCACATGGGTCTTGGTGTTTCGAATTTGCAAATGTTGGTAAATATTATTGCATTCTAATTGTCCGAATTGCTAACAGTAACATAGGTTAAATGACCTGAACTTGTATAGTTGTTGCTTATATTAATCTATTTTCCTTATTCTTAATGTAACTTTCTTATTAAATATAGAGAGCTTGTTGTAAGTTTTGATAGCTAAGTTTAGTTAAAGAGCTAATTTTGATTAAACATGACCTAAGGAAAACCGAGGTTAACAGAGCTTATTGTTAATCTACAATTGATAGTTTATAACAGAGGTGTGAAAAAATAAAAATGAAGTATGTTTATTTGTATGTAGACTAAAAGGGTGCTTGGTTGATTGGTTTGGGAAGGGGTTAATGGGTAAGGAATGAAAAGTGAGTGGTTAGTTGTTGATTATCACTATAGGGGCAATAGTATGATATCTCATTTTTAAGGAATCCTCCATACCTTTCATTTAATAGAGGAATGAAACCCATTCCTTAGTAATGACTATTTTTTAAAAATATTTTTAATACTAATTAATTGAAAATATAATTAATTAATTACAATATAACTAATTAAAATATAATGTATTAATTAATTAAAATATTGTGATTAANNNNATTAATTAATTAATTTAAATAATATAATTAATTAATTACAATATAATTAATTAAAATATTGTAATTAATTAAGTCTACATTCATTTATCAATTTTCTAACTTTTTTCTATTAAATTTGATTTGCATTTATTAGTTCAGTTTTACTTTGTTTTGTTATTAAAAAACAATCAAACCCCCTAAACCTAAATATTGATTCTTTCATTGTAAAAGTTACATGAACGCTCCCTGTGGATACAATCCCTACTCACCACTACTATAAATTTAGTTATGTAGAGTTAGGTTTATTTTCTAGTGCATTCGGCACTCATTAAGACAAAGACCTATCAAAAAGAATTTGGAAGACAAGGATAAGTTTATAAATGTTATTATAAATGCTCGTATGATATACTAGGTGAAGGTGCAAGCAACTCAAGAAACATATAATAACAGGCAACATAAGATGACTATGCAGGAAGAACGAGGGAAAAGTCTAAAATGGAGTTTAAAAATATGTTTTTATGTCCATAATTACTTGGAATGTGAGTAATATCAATTGCATAAAGAATAGTTAGTAATTAATGACTCTTTGATGGCAAGAAATCCTATTTTGATAAGGCTTTTATAAACTAAAAAAAAAGAAAGCAAACTTAACACTAATTGTGGGTTATTAGACAGCTTGATCTATGTTAACCAAGCTTCATCATCATACATATAGGATGATAATTGCTGCTTTTAATCCAAGTAGGATAAATGTGTTGGATTTCAAATACTTATCTCAATTCATTCACTTAGAAGTAGAGGTACTGAATAGTTAAAGAATCCTTTGTATTACCTTCATATATTTTGGAAATTTTACCTTGCGAAAGGCTAAATTATGTGAATATTTGGTTAATAGCTATGCTTGTATGAGTTATCCTTGGTTATTGATAGGAGATTTCAACAACATCCATTGCTCATATGCTGTTGAAGGAAAACATATAGGGCCAACTGTTTTTAATGATGGTTTTAGGGATTACATAAGTAATATAGATTCTTCTATTCTCAAGTTAGATGGAAACCTCTTAGTGTGGAGCAATAACCAATAAAGAGCTTAGTTAATCAAGTCGAAATTGGACAAAACAATGGTGAATGCTCTCTAGTTAGGACAACTTCCATATAGTGAAGAAATTTTTATAACCTTTTATCTTCAAACCATTCCCCAACAGAAATCTGGATTGGTCAATCTTAGACATTTCCATTTTAAGTTCAACAACTACTTAATGGACCTTGAAGGATATGAATAATATGTGTCTAAGGGAATGAGTGTAAACAAGAGATTGTTTGGGGCCTTCAAATGTATGATGAAACTCAAATTTATCAAGGAGGAAGTCAAAGCACTTAATAGGAGGAGAATTAATGGCAGTGTGGAAAATATAAATACTAAGAATTAAATACTAGCACAAGCTTAATATATATAGCTTATAAGGATCCTAGGGATGTGTCTCTATAGGAATTAGAGAAAGAATCCCTTTCAAACTATATTCAAGCTTTGGAATGTCACTCCTCCATTTTAAAGCAAGGCTAAGTCTTGTGGATAAAAAAGGGGGAATAAAAACTCAAAAATACTTTTATAATGCTATCTTATTAAGGAAAATCCTAAACAAGATTATTTCTATTCCTGGCCCTGATGGAATTGTCATTACCTCAATTTGATCTCAAAGATGTTGTTTTTACTCATTTTCAAAACATTATCGACACATTTTTCATATTAAGGTCCTCCTTGTAAGAGCTTAAGAATTACATTCCTCACGTAGTAAATGAAAAGCAAGCTAAAAGAATAATTACTCATTTCAAAGAGGAGAACATCAAGGTTGCTATTTTGAGCGTAAATCCTAATAAAGCACTTAGACTAGATAGGTTAAAAGAAATTTTCTTTAAAAAAATCTTGGCACAAAGTATAAAATTAAGTAATAACAGCTATTTTTGAACTCTTATCCGACTAAAATATGGTTAAGGCAATCAATAGCACCTATATCTATTTAATTTCAAGGGAAAAACTAACTCAATTTCTACAAAAATTGTTTTTCCGTTCTATTATATTCTAAACTAGACATGTTACCTTTACTATTGATTTAAGCACAATGGATGCATTGGATTCATCTACCATCTCTTAAGTCATCTTTCTCGTAAGTGGAAATAAAATTCATTATTAGGATATTAGGTGAGTGAATAACACTATCTTTAAACTATTAGACAAAAAATAGATGTACATGGTTAAAATGAAAAGGCTATCATATATATGATATTTTTATGACTTGCATGAAATAGATTTTAGGTGAAACTATATGGAAAATGATAACCTTTTTGAATTATTGATATGTGTCTTATGCATCATGACAAAATGGAAAACTAAGAAGGAATTTGTATTTGAAAATTTGCAAAAAAAATTTTGTGTAGGACCATTTGCACTATTAACTTATTGTCTTTTTTTAATGTAAAGTAAGTCAATTATTTTGAATTAATATTAGTGATGCAGTTTTGATATTATTTATGAGAAAACGATTTACTTATATGAAACCAACATTTACATATACTCATTGATTATCCTGTTAATTAAAACATATAAGTGAGTTGAATGATATAATTGATTATCCGCCTAACCTTTTTTTTGGAGTATATGCTAACATTTGTTATGTTCTCGATAGTCTTTCTGGAATTTTATGGTTTTGATTGTATATTTACTTAAGATTGATTAACATTATTCATTGAATAAATGAAATCCATAGCTCAAACTATATTTTGCTATCACCACGGGCTTTACTTGAATATGATTAGGAGTTAGACGTGAATGGTGAAACTGAAAGAAAAGGAGAGAATGGAAGGAGTCTACATTTTAATTTATATCACTCTCATGGTATTGGCTTATATTGGTTATAAGTGACAACAATTAGATAAAGATAATATAAGTATAATTTTTAATGTGAGACTAAGAACTTGCCAATCTTTTTTCGCTTTCTATCCTGTGTATGAAATGTCAATATATCGAACTTTTATTTGGTTAGGTGTACACTGATGTCCTAATTTTGAGTGTAAAAGTATACGTGTATGATTGGAAGATATAGGCTGATGGGTAAACAAAAGAAGTAATGTTTATATTTGATTGGTAAGCTGGGATGAACTACTACTAATAAGACAGGGTTGTCTCCATCAATTAATAAATAGATGCATTCGTTCTCTGGAATGTATGCTGCATCTCTTTCAGGTTCCATACTTGGAGGTGCCTATTGTTTTATAAATGCAGGTAATATACTTGAATTTACTTATGCTGCAGAGTTCTTGGCGATATATAGTTGTGTTTGTGCCTAAACTTCAACAACTAATTTATGAATCATTATCATTAAGGGATCTGGACTTGAGTTAATTTGGTATCAATTGAATTGGAAGTGGAAAGATTGATTGTGAGAAGAAGTTAATAAGTTGGACTTCTTCTGCTCTGATACAGAAAGGCTTTCATGATCAAAAAATTGAGAAAAAAGTACTAAAATAATACCCAAGAACAATGTATTGGAGTTTGATTCATAGTGTATGGAATATGGAACATCACCCCTAACATTTTAAGTTTTCTGCTTAATTTCTTCAATTTGTCATGATCGCCTTGATGGATAATAAATTTTAAATGAATTTATCTTTCACGTTAGAAATACCACCTTAACTTAAACTCAACGGAAAGAGGATCAAAATTCCCAAAAGATACCTACACATAACAATCAGGCAATGACTTCATCCTT
>JANIPM010000231.1:41406600-41419012 GCA_027478405.1 Erythroxylum cassinoides
TCTTAACCAATTCTATATATTTTATTATTATCAAAACATAAGTGGGATTTAATTTGTCAACCACCATTGGTCCAACAATTGTGATTACATAAGCCTATAAAGTGCCTTTATCAACCTACATAATTGGTTATTTTTAAAGTATTTCTCAAAACCCAGTGGAGGCTCCACATATACTTCTTCTTCCAGATCTCTGTATAAAAAAAACATTTTTTAAATCAAATTGTTGTAAAAACTAATTGAAATTAGTAACTAAAGATAAAAGAATGCAGACTGTATTCATCTTAGCTACTAGAGAAAAAATCTCCTGATAGTCTACTCCATATGTTTAAGTGTACCCTTTGACTACTAACCTAGCCATATACCTCTCTAAGGATCCATATGCTTTAAACTTAGTTGCATATACCCACTTACAACCTACTAATTTCTTGTGTTTTGGACGATCAACAATTTCCTATGTATTATCTTTATTGACTACATGTTGATTGCAAAGCAAACTACTCATTTTATGCTCAAAACTACAAGTATACGAGTTGTAACTTGTAGTAAAAAGCAGATATGAATCTTACAAGGATTGTGCTTAGGCACCATTTAATTCAGGTTGTTCTTTGTTTAAGAAATCGATTCAATCAAATTTAAATAGATAAGTAAAATAAATAAAAACTAAAGGTAAAAGGAAACATCACAACCAAAACCAAAATCGTAAACTAAAACTTGGAGGTAATCAAGATTAAGAATTAGAACTTGTCATTATCCCTATTTGCACCCCTCTGGTTAATGATTTAACTTATGTTTGGCCTAAGATTTCCTAAAATTTTAGCTACTCTCTCTCAAGGTGTAAGTAAATGTCACCATTTAAATAAATTAGGATTAACTTTGAGATCTCTCGATATGCAAAGCCTTTCCTAAACATTCAACTAGATATAAAGCTATCTTATAAGCAGTATATCAATTTATTGAAATCTGTTCTTAAAAAATAAAAAAACTTGCTATTTATAAGTCTATTAAATACTATCCTATTACATTTAACACAAATTACCAAGCTCACTTTCTCAATTTGTTGCAGGATTTAAGCTCAATAAATATCACAAACATTTATATCATTGAATCAACAACTGAAGGTTCACAAATAGTTTAAACAATAAATCCTAAAACATGTTTTAGCCACTCATAATATCATTAATATCCCTAACAACCAAACAATCCATGATAAACATGCTAAAAGAGAAAGAAATCGAAAGAAGAACTAAGTGAAACCTGAGTGTCTCTTCATGCTAAGCATCCCTAGAAAGTTTCTATCAACTTCCCACGATCGTGGGTTAATGTGATAGAAACTTTCAACATAGATTTCTTGTTTCCCATTGCCGTGGGTTCTTGTTCTTCAGCAGGTCCACTTCTCTTCTCTTCTTTTGGTCCCTAGCACAATCACAAAGGTGTTCACCCTCCATTCCTACACCAAATTGATCAATTCTTAGCCTAAACCAACATCAAATACAAAAGAACAACCATGAAGATCAAATTAAACAATAATACTAACCTATTATGCAAGAATCACATGTCAAATACTTAGAATTACATACTAATGCACAACCATCAACTTCCCTACACTTAAATCTTTACTTTTTCTCCAGAAAAATCAAACACAACCAATCAATTCCATCACTTCATTTTCACAAAGATCAAAGCATGCAATCCCTCAAAGTTTGGCCAACTTAGATGTTAAGCTATTACATATATTACGATTACTTTTCATTAGTTTACATAAGCAAACTCAATTTATGGCACCATCACTCAAAGATAAGTATAAACGCAAAATGAATTTACTCACAGTTTCACTCATTTCTCTCAAGTATTTGATGGTTAGTGTTTTGCTCAAGTTCCTTAGAGGAAACTACACTACCATAAGCTTGCTAATACACCAATTCTCCTCTACAGTGATTATATGCATAAATAGATCAAAAGGACTTATTTCGAATTGTAATATGGTAAGGGTTAAGGTGGGTCGGAAAGGGTAAAGGGTTTTTAACACAAGAATTCGTAAAGTAATAAGTGAACAAAAGGATAAAAAACATATTGCTAAGATATAAAAATGTAGATATACTATTACTCCGCACTTATTGATGCTACCAAAACGTTCTTCCTTTTTCTTTTCTTTTCTTTTTCTCTTTTCTTTTTTTAACATAATTGAAGAAACAATAAACAAAATAGCAACTAAAAGAAATGTGATCCTAGAGTAGAAATGTCACTTAACTCATCTCAGAAAAAAATTGTAGTAAAAATCCCAAACTAACACTTCAATTAATACTCTACTAAGCTTGTGAAAGGGTAAGCTAATGGGGATTCAGGTTTTAAAATATTGGCTATTTTCAAGAAACCAAAAGGTTAAGGATCAATGGGGGTAGCAAGGGATAATATAAGGTATGCCATTTAAGCCAAAGGTTAGCACAAAAAGGGCCTTAATAATCTCTATTAAGCATGCATCCAGTAAACTCAAACTGATTCAAAGCAAGTTCTGAAGGTAGTAACCTACGGAAGCATCACACAATCAAATAAATAAAATGACTATAGATGGAGTCATATAGGCTTAATACACACATTGGCTTACATGAAAATTCATTATGCATCTCTACCTTACCTCATTGCTCAAGTGTCAAATTTTGAGTAAGCTTATGCGACCAACAACTTTTCATCACTCAATATGATTGACTCTCTACTTAAGTAGCCTAATCTGAGTTCAAACATGCATTCAATCTCATTCCAACTAGTATGATAGAATCTCATGGCAAAACAAATCAAAATGATTCAAGTGTGGTTCCATTGCTTAACACAAAACAACGTCAAACAATAACCTAATATGCCTAAAACATGCATCCTAATTAACAAAATGCAAATAGTAAATAAAACAAACTTAAACGATGCAATTAATAAGGCAAATTCCATGTCCCTTCACTTGGACAACACATTGTCCTCAATGTGACAAGGTAACCATAAAAGGAAATCAAAACATAAAACACAACATCAAACAAACAAGCAAGCAAAACAACTAACAAAGTAAATAAAACAATGTAAAAAGTAAAGGGTAAGAAGGCTCATGGAGATTGAGGTAGCAAAGGCGTAGCAGATGGGACTTCAATGTTCTTTATCTGGATGAACTTGAGGAATTTCTTCTTGATGTACCACTATTTCTTTTATACTTGTCGCATTTAGTTGCCAAACTAATTGATTTGCAGTGTCATTTGTTAATTTTTTGTGGCTATTTGGTTAAGAATTTGCTGAAACCTATCAACATCTGCTGCTACTATTGATTCCTCTTAAACTACTTCTTCTTGGGGTTTTGGGGGTGTTGGGAGGTGGATGGTTGAGATGTGGCTGCGTTCTTGCCCTTCCTATTCTTAACAGCAATACATGTTTGAGGATTTCGAAGCTCCATAGATTAGAGCTCCAAAGTTTCAGAGCATTTTAGATATGATACATCAAACACATTAGGGTTAGCATTGCGTACACTATCCACACGATTATAAAATGAAATCAAAGTAGTAACGATGTATTCCATACGAAAATATGAGCTTTTCTTATTAAAGTAACTCATAATAGATCTAAAAATGCGATATGGGGTATTTACTTTGTCTTTACAATTCGAACTCTTATTGCTTTCAGTTTTATACAAAACAATTCAACACATAAATTTGTGAAGCAGTAAGTGCTCAATGCTACGAATTAAAGTGTTAGGGGCATTCCTAGAATTAAAAGAATTTTCACTAATAAGGCTTTTCCAATAATCATTGACAAAAAATTAATTATGGTCATCTAAAACTTTCGTGTTGGACAAGTCAAAAAGCGAATGAATGACAGTATAATTAAGCCTTTATGCACGACCACCTATTCTAAAATAGAATGTGTCCGTTTTAGGATTGTAGTGCACAGTGGTGAAAAATTCTACTGTCATCATTGGGTTATCGTTACATCACAACGAATTAGACGACCCCAACCAATTTTCGCAGCTAATCATTCAATGTTATGCCTTAAAGCTAGAGTTTCTAACAATTCAAAATCAAAGTATCTAGGAGGTAATAATTCTCTATCTTTAAAGTCCTAGAATCTCATACTTTCTTCTTCCAAAAAAATTAGGAATTGGACATAAAAATTGGCCATTATATTGGTTTTACCTTCTCTGAAGACTTGACGACACAATTGGTCGATTGGTTTTTAGGCAACAAGCTTCTTTAGAGCCACTGAATCAGAAAAATTTGCAAAATAGTCAAGAGAGAGCATGTTTTAGAGAGAGAAAGAGAAAAATTCACCAAATCCTTGTATTCTTGAGTGGGTAATGTGAAATAGGTGTAAAATAAGTGATTAATGATGGAAAGAGTGGAGCAAATACCAAGATTTGGTGAAAAGATGAAGGATTTATTAGTTTAGGGTTAGTGGAAGTCGGCTTAGATTGAGAGAAAGTGAGAAGATGAAGGGAGAAGAAACAAAAGAGGGAGTTCTAAAAATCTTCTGTCAAAGGATCCACACACTCGTAGAATAAGGCTCCAAAAGGTTTTTGGAAAACCTTCCCACGCTTGTGGGAAATAGGCCCATTCCCACGATCATGGGTTAAGGCTTTAGAAAGTTTCTGAAGAGCCTTCCCACATTCGTGGGAAATAACCCAATTCCCACGATCGTGGATTACCCAACTTTTTATCCTTCTTCTAAGCTTATCATGCATTCCCAACATTCAATCAACCTACTAACACATCATAATCAACTAAACAACAAGTAATTTGAAAAGAAAACAAGTTAAAACTCGAACAAAATTCAAATCAGACATAATCAAAACCAAATAAACCAAGCACATAAGTAAACAAAAGCAAGAAAAAGAAAGGTAAACATGCTAAGCAAAGGTCAATAGCTTAACCATTTCACATGCATTCATGAAGGAGTAGAAGAAGGGAAAGAGACGACTTCCCTTTCTTATGAGTATGTCCCTCTATAGTATGGCTAGCATTTATGTCTATTAACCTTGATTGCTTCACCCTTGTCATTTTCTAACTCCAAACTCCATAGGAAACACTTGAATAACCTTAAAGGGTCCACTCCATCTTGACTTGAGCTTTCTAGGAAATAATCAAAGTCGTGAATTGAACAAAAGCACCAAGTCCCCACTATTGAACTCTTTCATCTTGATGTCATCATCCCACTTCTTTGTCCTTTCCTTGAACAACTTGTCATTTTCATAAACATCAAAAACTCTTCCAATTCGTCAATTTGTAACAATCTCTTCTCACCTGCTGTCTTCCAATCTATGTTCAACTTCCTAACGGTCCAATAAGCCTAATGCTCCAACTCCAAAGGTAAATGGCACGCCTTTCCATACACAAGTCTATATGGAGTAGTTCCTATGGGTGTCTTAAAAGTTATCCTGTAAGCCCATAAGGTGTCATCTAGCTTTAACACCCAATCCTTTCTTAAGGTGCTCACAACCTTCTCTAAAATCTTCTTCAACTCTCTGCTCACCACCTCCACTTGGGCACTAGTTTGGGGGTACCAAGGAGTCACCACTCTATGATGAACATTGTATCTTTTCAGAAGAGCGTCAAACGGTTTGTTGCAAAAATGGCTCCCTCCATCACTTATAATCACTTTGGGCACCCTAAATCTCATAAAGATCTTTTTGATGAACTTTTGAACCACCTTGTTGTCATTAGTTGGAGTAGTTACGGCCTCAACCCACCTGGAAACATAGACAACTCCAACCAATATGTAAGTGTTACTTAAGGAGGATAGGAATGGTCCTATGAAGTCCAAGCTGCACACATCGAATATCTCCGCCTCCATGATGTTTGAAAGTGGCATCTCATCCTTATTCGATATGTTGCCCACTCTTTGTCACCTATCACACTTTAGAATAAAATTTCGAGCATCCTTAAATAAGGTTGGCCAATAGAATCCACACTCTAAGATCCAAGTTACAGTCTTACTAGCTCCATAATGCCCTACATAAATTGAGTTATAACATTGCATCAAAATTTTAGGTATTTCATCTTCGGGGACACACCTGCAAATCACACTGTCAACACATATTTTATACAGTCGAGGTTCATCCTAAATATATTGAGAACATTGAAACATAAACTACTTCTTTTGTTGATAAGAGAGATTAAAAGGAATAATACCATCTGAGAGGTAGTTTGCAATATCTGTAAACCAAGGACAAGAAGGATTATCTATCATTATTAAAGCCTTATAAGGAAAGCTCTCCTCGATTTCTTCTTCTTCTTTATGGTTCCCTTTTTCAAGTCTTAAGAGGTGATCCGCTACAATATTTTTTGCTCCCTTCTTTTTTTTAATCTCAATGTCGAATTCTTGTAGCAGAAGCACCTCCCAGATGAACCTAACCTTGGCATCTTTATTGACAAAAAGATATCGTAGTACTGCATAATTTGTAAAAACAATAACATGTGAGCCTAATAGATAAGAACAAAATTTCTCATATGCAAATACCATAACAAGCAACTACTTTTCCGTAATTGTGTAATTCAATGGTGCTCCTGTTAAGGTCTTGCTTGTGTAGTAAATGGTGTGCAGCCTCTTTTCCTTCCATTAGCCAAGAACATAACTAATGGCATGATCACTTGCATCACACATAATATTGAAGGGAAGAGCCTAATCCAACGACATCAGAATGTGTGCTATTGTAAATGCTTTCTTCAACATGTTGAAAGCATCTAAACAAGTATCATCAAATCCAAAGACACATCTTTAACTAATAAATGAGTTAAGGGTCTAGTGATAAGAGAAAAATCCTTGATGAACCGTTTGTAGAACCTTGCATGACCAAGGAAGGCTCAGATGCCCTTGATGTTAGCGGGAGGTGGTAGCTTTTCAATTACTTCGGTCTTAGCTCGATCCACTTCAATCCCCTTGCACAAGATCTGATGGCCCAATATAATTCCCTCCTAGACCATGAAGTGATACTTCTCCCTGTTCAAGGTTAGATGAGACTCCTCACATCTTTGAAGCACTCTGGCTAAATTAAATAAACAATGATAAAAAAAATCTTCAAAGACAGAGAAGTCATCCATAAATACCTCCATGAAGTTCTCATTCATGTCCGCGAATATGACCATCATGCACCTTTTAAATGTGGTAGTTCCATTGCATAAATCGAAAGGCAACCTCTGATAAGCAAAAGTCCCATAAGGATAAGTGAAAGTGCTCTTCTCTTGATCCTGTGGGTATATAACTATATGATTGTACCCTAAATATCCATCAAGAAAATAGTAAAATGCATGGCCGACCACCCTCTCAATCATTTGGTCCACAAAAGGTAAAGGAAAGTGATCTTTCTTAGTGGCCAAATTGAGCTTCTGGTAATCAATACATACTCTCTAACTTGTGATGGTATCACTAGAAATCTTTTCACCCTTTTAACTTTTCATAACTGCCATGCCTCCCTTTTTAGGCACACACTGTACTTGACTCAACCACTCACTATCTGAAATGGGATAAATAATCCCTACATCCATCAACTTCACTACCTCCTTCTTCATAACCTCTTGTATGTTTAGATTTAACCTTCCTTGTCACTCCCTCATAGTTTTACATCCTTCTTCTGGGTTAATCCTATGCTTTACTACATTGGGGCTAATCACCCTAATATCATAAATTTAACACCCCCTCGCTCTCATCCTCTTCCTGATGATCTCCACTACTTTCTCTTCTTGCTTATAATCTAATTGGTTAGAGATAATGATGGTTAAGGTATGGTTCTTACCTCAAAAGGTGTATCTCAAGCGGGAAGGTAATGGTTTATGCTCTAAAGTGGGGAGCTTAATAATGAAAAGTGGTATGGGTGTATCTATTCTTTCCAACTTTTCTTGCTCAACTTCCTCACATAATTCCTCTTCTCTCGCTTTCTCATCCCTGTGCACTTCAATTACTTCAGTAACTTCCTCTTCAACCTCCTTTACACACTCATCCACAACATCAATTTTCATACATGTAGTACCATCCGTTGGTTTTTTCAAAGATTTAGACATGTTAAATTCAACATGCTCATCACCAATTCCCAAAACAAGTTTTCCTTCATGTATATCAACTAATTCCCTACTAATATTTAAAAAGGGTCTACCCAAAATCGATGGACTGTTTTTATCAACTTCAAAATCCATCACAACAAAATCAACAGGAATAATAAATTTATCCACTTTTACCAATACATCTTCTACAACTCCAAATGGCCTCTTAATAGATTGATTTGCAAGTTGAATTAGCATAGATGTCAACTTGACCTCTTCTAGTCCCAATTTCCTGAAAATAGACAAAGGCATCAAGTTAATACTTACACCTAAATGATATAACCATTTAGAAAATTCAAAGTCACCATCAACACATGGAACAGTAAAACTCCTTGGATCTTGTAGTTTTGAGGGCATTATGCTTGAGATGATCAAACTACAATTCGCCGTCAAGGTTACTGTCTGATTGTCCTCCCAAGTGCATTTATGTGTCAATATGTCCTTAAGAAATTTCACATATTTGGGCATGCACTCTAAAACTTCCACCAATGACAACTTAATCTAAAGCTTCTTCAGTTTCTCTAAAAACTTGGAAAACTAAGTTTCCACTTGATGTTGTCTCACCCTTTTGTGGATATGGAAGTTTATGCTTATATGGCAGTGGTGGGACATAAGGCCTCTGTTGTTCTTTCTCTTCCTCTATCTCCTTGCCTTTATGTTGGGCACCATTGTCGAAAACCAACTCTTGTGAAATCATGAAGCGTGAGGGCAAACCCATAAGGTTATTTCCATGAACCCTTATTAGGCATCATCCTAAAAGGGTGGCGTGCCCCATGACAATCAAACATCAAGACAAACTTATACACAACCGAACTACTTCAATCTATCATTTCATTTCTAAAGCAACATACTTTGAAAAGCTTTATTTACATAACAAAAGCCACATCATTGGCTTATTACAAAATACAAATAACAATTTGCGGAAGTTCCCTTAGGCTCTTGATCACTTGATCTCTTAACTATCACCTGAAGAGGGGACAGAAAGGGGATGAGCTTGACAGCTTATGGGTAATAGTTTATAACAGAGAAAAAAATAAGCAAAATCTTTGAAACCATTTTACTTGTCATAAAATTTTTTCATTTAGTTCATAAATCACATGTTTCTTGAGCTTTAAACCAAAATCCACAAATTTCAAAACATGAATGCACCATTCTTGTTAACATAACATGAGCACATAAACACATCAGAATGGTTTGGGTGAGTCCAAAAACATGACACATTACACATTTCCACATAATGGTCCTGTGTAGTCGTAGACTTGAGGGAGTCTTTGAGGCAGCTCCATGCCACTAGCGGGTAGGCGAGAGAAGCCTTTACCTTGGGTCAACATGCACGTGACAATTCTTAAGGGACTACCACAAACCCATATAACACATAGATTTCAAAATCTTGTAAGCTTGATATCTAAAATTGCATATTCTCTTGAAAACTTGCTTTTCACATTCTTGTTATACCTTAAAACCATTTCCAATAGTCATTATCGTGCATCATTTCAAAGAATCATTTTTAAAACAACTTTTCATAAGTCATCACACAATTCATATAACAAACATATAGCAATAAATGCAACACTTATGATGCAATTAGAAACATTAAACTTCTTTGATTCAAAGAAAACTTTAATGGCCTATTTACTCTATTATAAACATGTAACCCATCTAATTGCTTGCAAAAATCCAAGTCAAGGTTGTCTTTTTCCTTGCTTTTGGGTAGGATTCTCTTGGTTTCCTAACACAAAACAAGTTTCATTCAATAGGAATCCAATAGAAAATCCCACAATACAATATCACTAAAATTGATTCTAGAATGCTTAAACCCAAGCATTTTTTAAACTCCATAGACTAAAATCCTTCAAAAAATCTAAAAGATCCAAAATGATCTTACCTTGATTCTTCACCAAATGAAGAGATCTTTAGCTCAAAGGGAAGTTTTTCTCTTCCTTTTCCTTTTTCCTTTCTTGAACAACTCCAAAATCTCTTTTGAAGACCAAAAAAAGTTAAACCCTAGCTTGTTTTCTCTTCTTTCTCTCATTCTCTTCTTCTCTTCATATTTCTCTCTCTTTTTCATGACACTCCTTTTTCTCTTCAATTTTCGTTCTCCTCTCTTCTTAAAATGCAAGACAAAACTTCTTCTTCCAATTATACCCTTAATGATCAAGGAATGTCCCATTTCCCCTTCCATTTATGCCTTATGTCTTTTATACTTAAGTGTCTTGCCAAAAGCACCCTTGAATATTCTGGCATAACTCTTTCTCCTAGAAAAGTGTTCTCCCTTGTCTTAAGTTTCCAATGAGACCAAAATCAATCCATTTGGTTCAGAGATTTGAAAGTTAGGGCCCAAACATTTCAGACTATTGTTAGACTGAAACAATACACTAAACCCAACTTCCACCCAAAATTTGAAAACCTTAAAGACTGAATTAAATTTCAACTTCTTCATGCCATCTGTATATCCATGTCTCTAGTTTATATTTAAACTAGAATCATCTTATTCGAGGCTCTACTGATCCTAAAATCATCAAAATACTGAAGCATGTTCAGTAAAATATTCAATTCCTACTGTTCCAGTAGATACCCTTACTTTGATTCAATCTATCTTTTTCCAATCAATACCAAAAGCTATTAAAATCTATTCAGGGATAAAAAAATGTGTTAAGAAACTATTGGTTTAAGAATCACTTCATTTGGAGGTTAGATAACATAATTATGCCGAAAAGAATCAAACAAGGTTTGGTCCTCAATCATATTGAACTTGTCTTGGGAAAAATGACATAACAGATAAAATAAGCACTTGTTATTGCACAAATTTATATGTCAAACTGTCTTTGACAAAACTGAAACTAACAAGTGTTCAACTAAAGAACTTTTTTCTATTGTGGTGCATGGATCATAACATCCAAGATTGTACCTCCACCCATATTTTAATGCAATTATTACTTGGTCACGACCATTCTGAAATATTATGGCATCAATTGCAATGGACTAACTGTCCATCATCCTAGGTTTCTTAACAATCTCCATTTGAAGCGAGCTAAGATCTTGGAGGTGTCTATAACATGGAACTTCTAGATATCAATGCTAAATCTCATGTCAAGACTAGGGCAGGATAGGCCAGTTCAAGCTCGTAGCCACTGCAATAGGAGGAGGACTTTACTAATGAGGAGTCAGAAGAGGAAGAGCAAACGATATAGGAGAAGGCAATGGAAGTTGTCTCAAACACTAAAAAAGCCATTTCGAAAGATGCCAAGGTGTTGAAGAAGATGGCTAGAGAACAAAGATGCCAAAACTAGGACATACAACATATTCATAGATTTTTCGAGACTCAAGGTGTTTAACTACCACCTCCAAAACCGTCACCACCTCGATCACCATTACAGATTCTACACTCTAACCCTTGTCTTTTATTTTATTGTTATTTTCAATTGTTCTCTTGTTTTTCTTGTTTCATTATTTTTATTCTCACCTTATGTATTATTTGTTTGCTCTTTTCACATTAAGGACAATGTGTTGTCCAAGTGCGGGAGGGTTGTGTGTGTTATATGTTTTTATTTGAATTTGAATTTTTCATACTATATGTTAGTATTGTCTAGGATTGCAAGATGTGATTTGTATGAATATGTCAATGGCTAGGACTTAACGAAATCGATTTAGCGACAAACTTGGTCTTTTAGGTTGCGAAGATTTATTAGTTTGTGATATTAGTGTTCGAGGTTGTTCGGTTAAATATGCATGTTAATTAAAATAAGATGTTAGTTTGTTTACTCTAGAAATTTACCATATTCATTTATAATTTTAGGTTAATTGAATATGTAGCATTATTAGTAACTTTTCATGAGAATGACTAGTTAAAGAAATAAGGTGGACAATAAAATAAATAAATAAAAAGTGTGTGTTGGGCCCGGGTCCCGGATCCCTATTCCCGAGGTGGCCCCTCGGGCCGCGCCCGCGACGAGCTTCCCAAAACTTCGGACCCGATCCCAACATCCATACATAATTCGATTCACACATGCATTTTCGCACACATTATACGCACAATCATTCTAACTATGAATTTAACACCCTATAAACCAAGGGGCTTCATGCCATAACAATCCGAAGGAAGTTCAAACAAGTATTCTTAAAATAACACAATACATATCCAGGTTTAAATCCAAAATACATGAAAAATGCTCCATGATGACATGCTCGGCGGGCCAACCAAAATATTAACTTAATGCAATGATCTTTAACTATTGCGGAGTTCTTCGATGCCTGGCAAGGATCAACTGATGTCTTGAGTTGCACCTGAGGAGTGAAAAATAATGGGTTGAGCTACACAGCTCAGTGGCTAATATAATTATAGCCATCGGTAA
>JANIPM010000231.1:41422843-41442456 GCA_027478405.1 Erythroxylum cassinoides
CTCATATATAAGGTATGACTTTATCACGAAGAAGGTACGCAACTCATAACCCTAGTTATCTCTACTTTTCGGCGACCCAACCTTCACCAAAAGACTTACTTGAGCGTCAGAGGGGCTAATCGGGAAACAACCCCCGACGTACCTTCTTTGTTTTGCAGGAACCTTCAAGCCGGAGCTGCTCATTCTCATGGATCCAAACGGCAACGTGCAGCCTCGTCAGAATCAGGCTGAACCAGGCTTATTGTACTTTGATGATTTAGGTCTCTCCACAACACTTAGTTAATGCTTTAAACCTTGAATAGATTTCCAGGATGCTCTAAAATGAAAGTTTGGATCAACCCAAATCAATGTATGAACTTTTCAACAGAGCTTGCACACATTATATAGACGTTTAATCCTAAAGCTAAGAAAAGTGATTCTTATCTGTAGCTTAGGCATTCATCCGGAAAATTCACAAACGACTCTTATAAAGAGTTACTTCGAGTTCAAGGATGGAATCAAGTTTGATATAATGTTGTCTGTAATAAAAAAATTATTGGCTCAGATTTCCTTCTTCTTGTGGTTGGCTGCTATAAACAAAGTAGTCAGTACTCTTGATAGATTGAGTTATCTAAATTTGTCTATTAATTGCTCCTTGTGCAAAGAAAATCCAAAGACCAAGTCCCCCTGTTCTTCAAATGTAAATTTTGCTTGGATACATGGAAAGGTGTTCACATTTATTGCATCTTAATAAGTCTAGTCTTAATTACGCTGAGTTCCTGGAATGGTTGCACTCAGATAAGAACATTTCTAACGGCAATATGGTGATATCTTTTTGACTCTTATCTATATTAAATATGGAAGGAAAGAAACATAGATGCTTTAAGGGAGTGAAAAGTCTCGGAGAGCAAGTTTAACTGAACTCATTCTTTGTATTAGGGAGCAACTCATAATTAACAAAGAGGATAGAACTTGTAGTGACATAGTTGCTTCTGCTTGATGACTAAATGCTGACCTAAATTAGGAGACGCTATAGATTGGAGTGTTCCTTCCTTGCAATGGGGAGGAATTTAAGAGGATATTTGCGAGAAAGTATGGGCTTCCTTGGGTTAAAAGTAATTTGTATTATGTGCCTTACTATATGTACGTAGTATGTGTTTATACGTAGATGCTGGTTACCTCCCTTTTGACTTTAGTTTAATAGCAGATATGCCTTTTCTTTTAACGCTAATGGGTAATTTGTATTTATCCTTTTATTAATATAATTTTAATTTTTGAAAAAAAAAGAAAAAAATAAGTTAGAAAAACACATGTTTTTATTTTCAGTTTTTATCACAAAATAAACAAGTTTTATGTTTTCTTAAACAAAAAAGAAATAAACTCATAATTAAAAAAACAATACCTGAATATTTTATATGAGAATTTCATTGTAGACTCTTAACTGAAAATGTTATTGGCAAAGCCAGAAGCAGAAATTGGCCCATGTTCTTGACAACTCAAAACAACGCCCGGGTTTAGATGACTCGCGTAATACATGGCTTCATGAATTTGTGATACGAAAGCTAGGTGCAATTGGAGAATTTAGACCTGTGATACATGCAGCTGCTAGTGCATTGGAGAATTTAAACCCTCTTGGAAAGACAAAGGATGGAGAGTCTGGTTGTGCCTCTTAGAAGGAAAGGGTAAGTTCTTCCTGAAAGATGGCCTCTTCTTCAGATGGTGTAAAGTTCTCTTGGAATAAAACGTCCGAAAGACGGGCAAAGTCCTCTCCTTGAACTTGAGGATGGCGTAGAATAGAATCCTCAAGGCTATTACAATTACCACAATAGCAGCTAAGTCCCACCATTTTGAGTAATCAACGTTGATTCCGAGCATGTTTGTCAGAATGATTTCGCCCTTAAGTTTCGGCCCTCCAGGTACTAAAGGATCAAACTCAAGTCCAATCATGTCGTTCTTATATGCTCCCTGCAGTGTCCAGTGTGCTTGTGAGGGATTTCATTGTCACAAAATTGGTCAAATGCTGCATGCTTGAGCAACATGTGGAGGAAATAATTGTCATATCTACTGAGTTTTCCTGTAATTACCTCCAAACCCCATGCTCCATAATTGATATAAGAAACTGGATAACGCCAGAAAACCTTGGGAAGAATGGGCATTGGTTCGAAGAATCCGGAGGTCGCCATTAAAATTCCCTGCTCAGGAAGCGCCAATCCAAATGAAGACTTTAGGTTAATGTGAAGAAAAAAACAATGTAATAGAAGTTGCAGGAGATTTGTTATTCTTACTATATATCCAGCTCCAATGATTACTCCCATTAAGAAGTTTGGAACCAGTGAAGCTATTGTCATCATGCTGCTCTCTACAGCTGCTATGGCGCTTATCAGGTCAAGACTGATGTACAAGAAATGGGAAAATTCGGACCGAAATTTCACCATGTAATACACGATACTTGCTGTAGCGATGGACATTACGGTCAAATAAGGAAAGGAAGACAGGAAGTTTGACAGAACATAGAGGCCTATGCCGTAATGCTGGTTGAGCCTTTCCTTGTGGTAGACCTGCTAGAGAAAACAGCCATGAATTAGGAAAACTTCAAAAAAATCTACTCAACCCTGCATTAAAACTATTTAATTAACCTTCAATTCTTCGATGAAAGATTGAAAGCCTCCAATGGACATGAATGTCATGAATCCAGATACAAAACCTCCACAAGCTCTGCGGGCAAAGATTGCAGTATAGCCTCTACCAACATTGTAAAAGATAGTGCCAACACAAAGAGACAAGGCTACGTAAACACCAATTCTTATCCAGTAGTACCCTATATCTCTCCACATGTTCAAGAATGATCTTCGAGTCAATACTGAAAGTTGCTTCCACCAGTTTACTTGGTTCTCATTTTCCCTGTTGATTGCTAGTCCTTTCTGCAGTACAAAGATTGAGGTTCATGAACAGTTCAATGTTTAATAGCCCTGAGTGCGTGCCAATATCTTTGACATTTATTAACAAGTAGGATCTGCATCTGCTTCACATGACTTTGGAAGTCACTTGTTACTCCAATTTGTCTGCTGATAGATTAGTTGCTAGTTGCCATTTCGTGAGCTATATTAGGATCTCATGTCACGATTTTGACAGAGTACGATATTAAGATTCTTCAGAAACAGGTCAGAAGTTTACCAACTATTTTTACTGATCCTATGAAAACCAAGACCACTTTATGCATGCTAATACATGGTATTAGAAACAGAAAATTTAGCAAGCAAAGGTAACTATAAATGCTTACAATGGCCAAGATTTCTTGAATTCTTGCTCTTGATCGAACTGCATGGCTAGAGCACCTGTATTGCTTTACAAGCATTGCCTTTATCTGTGCTGCTGGTAAGTTTTCGAAGGAATCTGATGGCATTTGAATGACCTAGAGTCATGGAAACAAGAAAAATGGAACTTGGTGACTACGATTTTTTTAAAAACTAAATCTTCCATTTCAGGATTGAGGACAGCTAATATCTAATGTGTAACTTAAGAACTTCAGTTCATGCATGCAATATTGGTTCATTTTTGCGTTGGCAAGCAACAATGGTTCACTTTTTGTGTCAGTGCTGGAAAAAAAGAACACCAACATATATAGGTCTTTGGAAGGACTTCCTCAAATTTACTAAAGAATAAAGATTTATCTTATACTTACCCTGGAATATTCTGTCAAGGTAGCAGTGACAAGGTCAAAGTCTGAATTGATACAGCGAAGGAAATGATCAGAAGGGTTTCTTCGTCTTGGACATGGAAATCCAGCTTCAGCAAAGAACTAGAAGATTAACTCTTGTTAGATATGGAATGAGAATTAAGGGAATCCTATTCCTTATACACAAATAACATTTGCTTAAAAATAGATCTTCGAACACCTTTCATACTTTAGAAGTTTAAAAACCCATTTTGTTCTCCATCAAAATAACAAATGAAGAATAATATGTAGATTGTCGAGGGAAGAACTCTAATTTTGTGATCAGTAGGAAATGCGTAGCTTCTTCCAAAGTTTGAACTTTTCTGAAGTGTTGTTCTTTTTGATGCGTCTGAAAATGAAATTTATATGTCAAAGATACCTGTAATGCCATCTTTGCTTCTCCGAAATAAACTGTCTCTCCACCAGATAACAAGATGAGGTTATCAAACAGTGCAAAAACCTCACTGCTCGGCTGGTGAATCGAAGAGACGACTGTCCTTCCATCACAAGCAAAGCTTTTCAGAGCTTGAATGACAAAGAATGCTGAGGCACTGTCCAGGCCACTGGTAGGTTCATCGAGAAACAGCAGATGTGGCCTAACAATGGTCTCAAGTGCAATGCTCAATCGTTTCTTCTCCCCACCACTTATGCCTCTCAAATGCCAGTTTCCTATTACCCGATCAGCACAATCTTGGAGACCCATTTCCGTAATTGTTCCCTCCACAACACCATCAATCTCTTCTTTAGTCATGCGACTTGGAAGCCTCAAATGAGCAGAGTAAGCTATAGTTTCTCTCACTGTCAGAGTTCCCAGCATTGTGTTTTCTTGTGTTACATAGGCCTGAATTATGGGTCCGGAAATTAGAAGAGAAACGGGTTTAAAAGAGATAAAATCATATCACTTTTAATTATTCATGTTGACTTGTTAATAAGTATTGTAATCACTTTTATTCTTCTTACCAAAAGAATAATTTAAGGGAGTTTGAACCTGAGTTTAATGTTTAAAGAAAAACACGACTTTAACTTTATCATCTCCTATAAGTATGGTAAGCATACCACTATGTTATAAGAATAAAAAGACAAGTGTGGTAGAATGAAGTTGATAATTATATGAATGGTAACGAATTATATATTTTGAACGTTAAAAGTTATGTTTGATTATGTGTTAAAGTAAGGGTACGAAAAGAGTTTTGAAATATCAAGAATGCAGGTATAATTGTTTGGATATTACTATATATATGTGTGCTTTTGCAGTATTATATGTAGAATGGAGTGACATTGCAAGGGAAGTATTGTTATAATCAAAGTGTGTTTCATTAAAATCCTTGCAAATGGTAATATTATTCTCAAGTCCTAAAACTTACAAAAGATAAGTTTGACAATTGGTTCATTTATATCAAGGCACTATTTGATGCACATGATATATGGGACATTGTAAAAAGAAAATATAGTTACTATATTCTTGAAAATACAAATGCTCTCACACAAGTCCAAAAGGATCTTTTACAAAGCACTAAGAAGAATGATCAAAAGGTTGTGTCTTGTATTAACTTAGTATTGGGTGAGGCCTCCTTTAAAAATGTATCCGGTGCTACTAAATCGAAGCGACTATGAAAAATATTTCAAGATGCTTTCAAAGGAAAAGGAAAGGTAAAGAAAGTTTACCTCTAGATTATACAAGGTGAATTTGAAGAAAAGAAACCAAATTATTTGACAAGAATCATAGTCATTGTTAACAAAATAAGAAAGCTTGATGAAAAAGTGACTAGTTTAAAGGTAAATGAAATTTTTTTTATATCATTTAGTGAGAAATTTGATCATGCGATAACTATCGCTGAAGAATCACAAAAATTCAAAGATATGAGAGTTGAAGAACTAAGTAGATCTTTTAAAGTTTATAAAAAGAAGCTTAAAAGAAGAAGGAAAATCCTATAGATTATGTTTCATAACTAAAATTCACTTTGAAAGACAAGGAGGGAAAAGAAATTACAAGCTATACAGGTCAAGGTTGTTGATGTGATTGAAGTCATGAAAGAGGTATCCATTTGTAATCTCAAAATAGAGGTGAAAGTTAATTAGCAGTCTACCTCGTTAAGAATACATGAAAGAATAGGAATCAGGCCATACCAAAAAAGATAAGGCAAGTCTCAAGTTTACTGCTACAATTTTCCTTAATTTTCACATAATTCTTAAAAATATAAAAGTGATAATAATGATGACATAAAGACTAATCTTTCTTACGAAGAAAAGATCGAAAATAATGATGAGGTGGAGTGCACTCTTTTAATAGCTTGTAAAGACTTACAACAAGGAGAGAAACTATGTAGCATTTTACAAAGATTTCTTAGAGCTAGTAATCATATGTATAAAAATAAAGACTTATTAATGGTGTTTGATAAGAGATTTGGTAGCAGTATTATTTTTTTAGATTCTACCAAAATTTCTGGGGAAAGCTAAAATCTTGATACATTTAAAGAAAGAAACTTACCAACTTATTTCAAATTGTTTATTATACTCCATATACAAAGAGTAATATTTTGAGTATGTGTAAAGTACTATTATAGAAAGGTTATAATGCCTTTTCTCACAAAATATTGTAGCTTGCTCTTAAAAAATGGTGTAGAGAATTTGTTTGTCATGATGCTTATGACACGTAATTGCATATTTTTCTTACAAGTAAATATTTCTAAATGTTTGATGTTAGATTATAAAAATCTTATATAGCTTTGACATTTAAGATTTGGATGCATGAATTTTGGTCCACTCAAATTAATGGCAAGCAATAAGATGGTAAATAGCTTGCCTCCAATAAATTTTCCCAATCATCTATGTGAAGAATGTTTTTTAAAAAAGTAAACTCAAAAGAATTTTTCAAAAGAGCTTCAATCAAGAAGTTCAAGGGTATTATAGTTAATTTATACTAATTTGGCTAGGCCTATCACTTCATGTTCTTTTGGTAAGAAGAAGTATTATATTTTATTTATTAATGATTCAAGTAGAAAATATGAGTGTACTTTCTTAAATAAAATATCAAAGACTTTTAAATATTTTCATAAATTAAAACTCTGACAAAAATAGGAAAGTGGATTTAAAATATAAGCTTTAAGATTAGACATGAGAGGTAAATTCACTCAATAAGTTTTAAGAGTTTTATGATGGACATAGGATCATTGATTTCTAACTACTTTATGATCACTATAACAAAATGTTGCAATCAAGAGAAAGAATCGAACAGTTCTTCGCATGGTAAGGAGCATGATAAAACTAAATATTGAAAGAATTTTACACTCAAACTATCTGTTGTGTTATGTCTTTGTTAAATTGGTGTAAAAGTTGTAATTAACAAGACTCTCCTTGAGGCATAGAATTAAAAAAAAAACAATAGTGTCTCATTTGAAGGTATTCTAGGAGCATTATATATGTCCATATTCTTGATGAAAAGACTCTAAACTTAATGAAAAAGGTAAGAAATGTGTTTATTTATTATGATTATTAAACCAAGGTAATAATTTAAGTAATGGAAAGGTGGTCATTAGTACAATTGTGGGCTTTGATGAGGAAGCCAAGTGGTATTCAAAAAGTTAAATGAGAAAGTTATAGTTTTCTTCCATTCTTAGATAAAGAACATGATACTAAAGTAAAAAGGAGTCACTTTTAGATTATTTAATGACCCATATGATTTATAGATTTGAGTCCTATAAAATATACTTAAGATAATAATTATTGGGTATTAAATAATGGATCTCAAATAGGTCAAAGAATATTTTCGTCTCTCTTTTAAAAAGAAAGAATATGATGGATGGTGAAAGACTATATAAGTTTTAGAAACTTATGAAAAGTTATCTGAATCATTATCTGTACCATTGAAGATAAAAATCAAAGAAAGAAGAAGAGAGAGAATCAACATCTTACAAAACATTCATGGATACAGGTATAACAAAATTAAGTCGATCTATTAAATTATTTTACAATCACCACTCCTTTATCATCACCATCATATGGTGAAATTGGAGATTATGAAAGAAGTTTAAGTGAAATGCTTTAGCATTCAAGGAGGCTTGATAATCTTTATCATAAAATTGAGAGAATTAGTGATCTTATAATATTTTATCTTTTGTGGATACTAAGCCAATTTTTTTAAATAAATTTCTTAAGAATGAAAAGTTGAGAGAAGTTATGAATGAAGAATTAAGACCAATTTAAAAGAACAATATAAGGGAATTAACAAGTCTTCCCAATAAACATGTTTCCTTTAGTGTGAAATGGGTATAAAAGATTTAAAAAAATCAAAAGAAGAGTTGAAAAAGAAACAAAGCGAGACTTGCTACGATTGGGTATAAGCAACATCAAAGGATTGATTATGAAAAAATATTTGTTCTAATAGATTGCATGGAGACCATACAACTAATTATTTCTTTGACATGTCAAAGTAAATGGAAGATTTTTCAAATGATTTTCAAATTAACCTTCTTCAATGGCTATATTAAGGTGGAGATTTATATGTAACAACCTCATGCTTATATGATGAAATGACTTGAAGGCAAACTGTTGAAAATAATATAAGCTCTTTATTGACTAAAGCAAGCACCAAGAGTTTGAAGTTAAAAATTAACAAATATTTTCAAAAAAATAGCTTTATCAAGTGTCCTTATGAATATGCTCTCCATATAAAGGTGAGTGATAGTTGAATTTAATTTGATTGTTAACTTATGTGTTAAATAATCTAAAGATGTTTTTAAAAATTCAATAGAAAAATGAGCAATAAATTAGGGATGACATATTTAAGACTCGTATCCTGTTATTTTAGGATAGAAGTATCACAAATGGAGGACAACATTTTCATCTCGTAAGAAAATTATGAGGAAAAGTTTTAAAAGAAATTTTATACAAGTAGTTATGACCTAGTCAACATTATAGTGGAATATGGCACCAAATTATTCAAATATGATAAGGCCAAATTGTAGTTCCAACATTGTAATGGAGCTTAGTTGAAAGTTTGAAATATATAACCTATGCAACGATTAATATATTATTTAGAGTTTGACTAGTTACTCATTATATGAAGGGTACAATATCAACCCATATCAAAACTATAAGAAGGATTTTATCATGCATCAAAATTACTCTTGATTTTTATTATATAAGAAAGATTTTATGGTACATCAAAGGTACTCTTAATTTTTTTACTATATTATTCTACCTCTAATAATTTTAGACTTATAGATTTCAATAATAGTGATTGGGCTAGAGGTATTGCTGCTGGAAAAAGTACTACTAGCCTTATACTTTACTTAAGTGATATAAGTTTTACTTTAAGGTGAAAGAAGCAATTGATTGTTATAAGTTAGCTTCATACTTTAATTGAGTAATATAAATTTTACTTAAAGCTCAAAGAAGCAGCCGATTATTACTTATTAACTTGTAAAGTAGAATAAATAGTCCTTAGTTCTTGGGTGACTTGCAAAATTTGCCTAAAAAAATTAATGAAAGAACTTTATTTTCTACAAAGGATCCGGAGCCTATGCTGAAGTTTGTATTAATAACAAAGCAGCCATTGCTTTAGTAAATAAACTCCTATTTCACGAAGATAACAAGTATATAGATACTGACATATCATTTTATTTGTTAGTAACTTGTAAATAAGGTGGTGCTGCTCAGATATGTGAAGTCTCAAAACCAAATTAAAGGCTCTTATGTTTGATACTTTAAGGCAATAAGAAGCTTGCTTGGAATAACTAAATGTCATGCTTAAGGAGGGGGAGAGGTATGAATACAATTATAACTTTAATTTTTGAAGATAAATATGATTTTAAATCTATCATTATCTCTTTAAAATATATATGGGAAGCACCTAACTGTGTCAAAAATAAAGATAAGTATGTTAAAATTAGATTGAGTATGTCAATAATTTTGAATTATGTGATTTAAACTTTAAGTGCATTTAGTTATATTTTAATATATAAGTATGATAAGAGTCTTAAAATATCAAGAGTCTAGAAAACCCTTGTTTCCTCTATTTCTATAACCAACTAAGATTCATTTCTTTAAAACATAACTAAGATTCATTTTTTGCTCTGTGTTCCAAGCAATTTCCTTTTAAAACCACCTAAAGTTTAAGGGGGAAGCAAAACTCCTTATTCATTCTAGGATTTATCATAAGGCCGCAACAAAGAGATAGAAACAAACTTACGACGCCATTGTAGTCTTGTCTGATCTTCTTCCCATTAATGAAAATACTCCCAGCCATTACAAGATTTCCCGAAAGTCTACCTGCACAGATTGCAAAATATTCTGTAACATGTAACTTTGCAGTTTGCATGTGGCAAATTCGTTTTATTGATCATGTTCTACTGGCATGTCAAAACTAAATACTTAGTAACAGTTTGATCAATACCAAGAGATTAATTTTCCCACTCAAGTAGTGCCTATTTTGGAACGTGTGGTATGGATTCCACTAACTTCAAATCGCAATGGAGCCTCTACACTTTTCTGAATGTCAAAAAATATGCGGGACTGCCTGTCAGGGGTTTGATCTTTACCTTTACGTATAAAAAGGGACTGACGAGGGATACCTTAACATATACCAAGGTTCTAATTCTGGGATGGGTGTTTGTATATGTTTTAGTTACTACAAGATTTAACAGTCAAGACGCCAGTCACACTATTACAAGAAGAGGAATACAGGAAAAGGCTATGTTACTAAAGGCACAAGCTTCCATCTTAATGCTTTCATTAATAGCTCCATAATCAGCAAGGCAATCATACTCCATAATGGGAGCTTTGACAATAGGTTTGTAGTCCTTCTCTACTTTCTGCGACATGTTTATCTGTTCTTTTCTGATTGTATTCCTACACGTACTGGGATTATCAATAACTATGGATAAATGTCTTAATGGCCCCTTTTCTTAACTCAAAAACCCAAGTAAAAAACATTAAAAAAAAACGAACCAGATCAGTGATTCTGGTTGTCTTAATGATTTGAAGAGAATACCAAAATGTCGAAATGTCAAACAGTTTCACAGACTGACCTTCAAGTGGCACTAGTAGAAACAGGATAAACAAAATTTTAATCCCCTTATACCTGGTTTACTTTTGTAATTACTAGATAGATCATTTTCCCGTGGAAACCTCAAATCATTTATTTCCATCTTACCCAACGAACTAGCGTCACCTCACTTTCTTTTCTTTTCTGGCTAGTGATAGGGCTCCCCAAATTGCGATTTAGAGTCTTCTATTCCAATTATTAGAGGAGAAAAATAGCAAATAGTAATCATTAAAATATGGAGTGTGAAGTAAAGAGAACAAAAAAAACAAGAGTAGAAAGGAAGAAGGAGCCCTAGACTCAAATCCTTAGAACTGTGCATAATAGGTCAAACCATGGAAATATCCAAGCTACTCAAGAGCAGGGAAATTAATGGTTACTCATGATCAGGTGGACCACCTTTTAGCCTCATTAAATAGATTTTCGAAGTACAAAATTGCATGCACCTTCATTCAATCCGCATACTTTACTGCAATTATCATTTGTGTCTTGGTCTAGGTGTTGGCAGCTAGGTTATACTTGTACTGAAGCAAGAGAGATATTATGCAATAACCTTTTGTAAGTTTTGAGATGGGGAACTGTTCCAAGTTCCGACAAACAATAAGTAAAAAAACAATTCTCTCCAACTTTTTCCGGTGCTTCTTTTCTATGCCTGATTGCCTTTGCCACTTCCACCAGATTGAGTGTATCGGACATAATTCCTGAGGTGTGACATTCCCATTGAAAGGCAAGCATTGGCAAGGAAGTAGGTTAGAGAAGCAGAAGAAAAAAGCCTTGTCACGTCTACTGACAGTGGCTACGGTTTGGATATCTTACACACGAGAAGGTGAATACTTTAGTCCTTGTTTTAAATGCTTGTGTTTCAAAAGTACTGCAACAACAACAATGAGAGTGGGCTGAAATGCTTTTGTTTAAAGAGTACTATAAGGCCTTATTACGTGTTTCAGGTATCATTTCACGTCATTCAAGACCATAGCTATGCATATGCAAAAGTGGAAATTTTGTTCTCCTTTCGGGTCTACAGATGGGAAAAAAAACGAAGAAGAAAGAAGAAAGAGAACGAATAACACAGCGAGGCTGTGAAACAGCACCGGAAGTGCAGCAAAGACGAAAATACAGTTTCCAAGCACCCTGAATTTTGCTTTCAAAACAATTTATGAAAAAGCCAATTCAGGCCTTTTAGTTTGCAGGCTAACCTAACTGGTTTCTGCATTATACTTAGCAATGAACACGGTAAATTTTCAGGGATCATTAAAAAGAGACGGATAGACAGGTAGAGAAAAACACGGAAAACCTGCTAAAGTATCAAGGAGGGTTGATTTTCCAGAGCCCGATGGACCCATAATAGCCATGATCTTTCCAGGTTCAGCATAGCCGTTAAGCCCATCAAGCAATCTTCTAGTAGGTCCGTTGCCAAAATTTGGAAGCACCACTGTTAAATCTTGCCACACCAAGTACATAGTTCCTGCGACATGATCATCACCTTGTCCTGACAGACAAACCTCAACATTCTTGGCGTCAACACTGCTGCCACCATCTCCAGGATTACCAGTAGTTACTTGCTCTATCTCCATTACAGTCACATGCAGATACTCCTGTCTAGAGCTTGAAACCTGCAAAGAACGCTTGAAGATGACTTATAAGTAGATATATATATATATATATAACTTTATTTCATTTTCTGTCAAAGGTTAACTGATGTGACAGACAATTACAGGTTCACCGTTGAATAAGTTAATGTGGAAGTAACTCTCAACACCAAACCTCTCTGTAGATAGATAGAAGAGGGAATATATATGGGAAGATGTGCTCTGCCAGTATTTAATTTTTTAAATGGTGAAACACTATGAACTTAGTAAAGTACTTTAGGACTGTAACTAATTACGAACCCTATCATGAATGCGTCATAAATTAACTGCTGGCAACGAAAAATTTGAGTAGGGAAAGTGATACCACAGGCAGTCCAAATGTTGTAGCTACTGAACACTTTTCGCATCATATTACACTGATCTTATGTGTCAAAGATTTGGACCCGATTGGCCTCTTTCCCTTATTCGATATACAGTCTAGTTAACTTTATTTGGATAAGAGCTACTTTTACATTTTGCATTAGTCAAGCATTTAGCAAAACTCCTGATTACCAACTACCTCTGTTCTCTTGCAACTTCTTGGTTTACTTTTTTCCTGTGGTGACAGGGAAGTATGTAGTTTAGCTTTTGTTTTACACCATTAAAGACTTGTATGCTGCTTCATTCGGCAATATCAAAAGTAACAGAGCAGATCGATGTAATTTATGTCACACGTCAATTTTTTTTTTGTTGCCCACGAGGTGTTTTAGAAGGGTCCCAATTATAAGAAGGTATTTTTAAGCCATCCACACCTAGACTAATCCCCGCTCGAGTCGGGTAGGTCCTTTGCGGGAGATAAAGCTCTGGCCTCAAGTTTTAACCAGCTGCATACATGAGGGAGATTCGAACTCACAATCTCACTTAAGCTAGAAAAGTCCCTTACCAATTCACCTGCCTCTTAATAAAACAAATATAAATGAATTATTCCTCCAAGAAAGAAGTCACATCAATTAGTAGAATAGATTTGGTGAAAGTCATAGTAGCATTACGTAAATAATTATCTTATCGAAATTGAGCTGCAATGCACATGGCACGGATCTACAAATAGTGGACTATGCCTAAGCACTAATACTCAGGTTGCATCACACCACCAAAACAGTGACCAGCACATGCTTGCCATTATGACCGAAAAATTATGCTTGCGAGATCATTTTTATAGGTAAAGATTGGTCTGAACAAGTTCTACCTTATTACTTGAGTTGTACTCTTCATTATCTTGATTGCATGGCAGAGGATTTAAAGAGAAGTATCAGAAACAGACGCACATTTTCACTTTGGTCGCTGCAAGATGAATAATTTTTATTATGCCGTGGCAGTTGTGAACAAGATGAGAGGGACGGTGGTGGTGGAACTGCGAAGAGTACTGATGATGTTAGGATAACAGAGTCTAACAAAAAGAAAACATAAAGTCTAGGCAAGTGCATTGGGCGTTGTATGTTAGATGACAACGTTGGTCACTGATGGATAACTCACGTAGAACTCCGCTACCGTCAATGCTTTCATGTGCTAAACCTAATCTGGATAACCAGGATGATGGTGTAGATACTGTTAATTTCTCCTACTCGACTACACTGTACACAGACGTAAGCATGAAAGGAATATAGTTTTCCAAAATTGTCACGCACCTACTTTCTTTCCTTATTTGTAGATATTGACAACTCAAATTCAATTTTTGGTACAGGTTGCAGAATTTCAATTCTTTTATAAATTCAATTCGGCAATTTATACTTAACATAAATTGAACTGCCGTCAAACACTATAAAAATGGGTTTCAGACTAAACTAGTGAATGAATCACTCAAATTTTTAATTAATTTAACTCATAATACAATTTAGTTTCTTAAGTTTTAAGAAATTCGCATTAAATACCTTACCCTAAAAATCAATCAATTTATTTCTTATTTATCTAATATATCAACTGCAGTAAATTTTCAATTGAACTTATTAAGTACTATTGAAGAAAGTGTTATATTTCATTATTTATGTACAATCACATTGTAATTAATCAATCCAAAGGACCAATGTTATAAATTTAGTATTATACAAGCCAAAAGACAGTACGAAATTATTTGGTACATATCGGGTTGTCACACTAGAGTGTACTGTAAAATTTTAGTACAATTGGTACACTAACGTGTTAAATTTTGTAAATTAAAAAATATATTTCATGTTTAAATATTTTAAAGATTAATTTTTTAAAATAGTTATTACTTTTAAATTTTAAAATATTTTGATGTTAAATTTTTAATAACCAAAGTTATTAAATTAAAACTTAAAATTTTAAATTTTAATCATAACAGGAGACTAAATTTAATTTTATATAAGTTCAGAAAATTATAATTTAAAAAATTAGTGTGAATCAATATCCAATATTGATGATTATTGATAATGTAGTCGAAGTATCAATACATTATTTACAACTTTGGAAAAGTTTTTATGTTTTTATACACATCTGTAAACTATCTTTTCCTTCTAGAAAAAGCTATATAAATGAAAATGATACAATCAGAGGGCGTTCAACTGAAACTGATATATTGGATTAATCGCTCAACTAAGTTAAAATAGATAACTGAAATGGAAAAGAAGTTAAAATGAATTAGTTGGAAGTTTCTAACATAGTGAATAAAGAAGCTAAGCATAAATTAAGAACATGGGAGAAACTGAGGCTAAAACTAACCATTACATTGTTAAATATCAAACACGGTGAACAAAGAAGTTAAAATGCAAGCAGTGAACTAGGGAGAGTTTAAGGATTTCAAAATTCAAACTTCTAACACTAGAAGAAGATCCACATGAAAAAATGGGAAGCACAACAACAAAAATAAAGGGAAATCTGCCCTAGATGGCAATCCTAGTATGGAAAACTAAAAGGCTTAATGACCCTCTTAAAAGATCAACAGTAAAGGAAGTTGTGAAGGACTAGAAGGCTTGTTTTGTAGGCCTTCTTAAAAATAAAATAAAAGAACCTTAGTTACTTATTAGCTCTAAGTTTTTAGGTACAAACTGACAACTTATTTCAAATCACATTTCGCATTATAATGGAAGAATTATCTTCAACTCATATTTGATTAAAGCCCAGGCTGTTAAAGAAAGTGGTCAACTTATTAGCTCTAAGTTTTTAAGTACAAACTGACAACTTATTTCAAATCACATTTTGCATTATAATGGAAGAATTATTTCTCTTCAACTCATATTTGATTAAAGTCCAGGCTGTTAAAGAAAGTGGTTAACATATTTAGTTGAAATATCAACTGAGATGTATGATTTATAATATTGATTTGACACTAATTTGAGCTTCCAATTTTGGCTTTCAAAGGAATAAACTCTTGCTGGATTTGCAATGTTTACAAATGAGAATCCAAAATCCTTAGCTTATTGTGAGGGAGTTCAATTGTTCCTTAAACTCAATAGAAGTTGAAGGTGGTAAGAAGTTCACATTAGGATCAACAGAAAAGCTAACTAATCTACCCACCATGGTGGATCTAATGAACCTCAACTTAACAAGTAGACACTTTACCTGGACAAACATTCAGCAGCCCAAGATGCACATTTTTAAAGAAATTGGATAGATCAATGGTTAATTCAACCTTTCTAAAAAAAATTTCCTCATTCCTATGTTCATTATGGAGAAAACCTATTTGTAGACCACTCTTACATGCTGATTCAAAGAATTGCAAAAACTAGAAATGTTGGAACCCCATTTAAATTCTTTAATGGAATATATCATATGGAAGGATTCATGGAGTTAATCAACAAATGTTGGAATATATAAGTTGATGGTTTTAAATCTTACTAACTTATGCGAAAACGAAAGTTAGCAAGAACATCTCATCTCTTAAGGATTTTATTCTTGCAAAATCACATAATCTTACTGCCCTCGAGAATAAATTATCTCTTGCTTAGGAGAACTGCTACAACTCCCCTCACAATGCTAACCTAAAATTAATAGAATTACAAAGTCTACAAGAGTATCAAAAGGCTTTGAAACTTCATAATTCAATCCTGAAACAAAAGGCCAGACATAATTGGATTAGGTGTGGGGACTCTAATACAAAAATTTTCCATTCCTCTATAATTTCTAGAAGGAACGTGAATAAAATTACTAAATTATATGATAGCTAGGGAGTTGCGCACTCAGACCAGGAAAGTTTATGAGACCTAGCAAGAAATTTCTTTACTTAACTGATAGGATTGGAGGAATCTGTTTAGCCAAGCTACAATTTGCAAAGAATATTTGTTTGACCAATAGATTAGAGGCTAAAGGAGTCTTTGGTTTTCCCATTTTTAGATCAAGGTATCAAAAGAATTGTACTAAGTTTATATCCCTTAAAAGCACCTAGTATGGATGGTTTTTCCAAAAAAAAAAAAGGGATATCACAAATAGATTATTCACTAACATTGTATTAGAATTCTTTACCTTTTAAATTCACTCCAACATCTATTTGGTGCCTAATATGCAAAACCCCTTGAACGTGGAATATTTTAGACCAATTTTCTATTACAACACAATCTACAAAGTAATTGTTAAGCTTCTTGCTGAAAGATTAGAGAAGGTGCTTAGTGAAATCATCCAAAGAGAAACAAAGGTGATAACATCCTACTCTTACAAGAGCTGCCAAAGGAGTGTAACTCACAAAAGAGAATCCAAAGTTGCTTTTTGAAAATTTATTTTTATAAAGCCTTTGATACAGTTAGTTGGAGATTTATAAAACTTTGTCTTCAAGGAATGCAACTGCCACATAGATTTGTGAAATGGATTATGACTTGCATACAATTCTATTCACTTAGTGTACTGGTTAATGGTCTTCCCACTAAACCTATCAAAAATGCAAGGGGCATTAGATAAGAGGATCCTTTATTCCCCTATCTATTCACCCTTGCAATGGAAGGGTTGTTAAGATTACTCAGCAAATTAGTATCCTACAATGGAGTTTTCCAATTTCACTATAAATGTAGAGAAGTCAGCTTAATACACCTCATTTATGCAAATGATCTAATGCTTTTATGTGTTGCAGATACCCATTCTATAAACATAATGCTCAATAGCTACTTATATATCTCATTTGAAGTAAGAAACCAAGAAGAACTGAGTAGAATTGTAAGGTTGAATGTACATCCCACTCCCTTCAAATACGTTGAGTACTAATCACCACTTCCGACCCTAATTCTCTTATTGTGTTCCTCTCATTCAAAAGATCAAAGCAAGAATAAATGCTTGGCAAATCAGATTCGTCTTATATGTTACTAGACTAACACTCATTATTTCACTCCTAAGCAGTTTGTATACACACTGGACAACATATATTGCTTTGTTGAGGAAGTTATATAAAAGATAGACATAATTGTGAAAGTATTCCTATGGACTAACAAAATAGAAAATTCCAAAAATGCTAAGGTTAAGTAGAGTAAGATCACTATCCCTAAGAAACAAGGTGGACTTGGAATTATCTCTATCCTAATAATGAAAAAGGTGCCGATGTGCAAGAGAATTTGGAGACTCTATGTAGACCAAAAAGCCCTTTTGATCAAATGGATCCATAAATACCACCTTAAAAACCTAAATTTCTAGCAAATTACTTTTACAAGAGATGTTTCTTAGATTTTCAATTAACTATTGAACTTGAGAGATATGGTTTATCCTTGAATTAAGCACGAGCTAGGAAATGGGGAAAATATATCGTTTTGATTCGATAATTGGTTAGATTCAAGCCCTTTTATAGGAAGATCTGATATCAGCTGTTTGAGAACTATAATTCCTTTGAACCTTAAAGTATCCTCTCTAATTCTGAATAGCGATTCGTATAGGAATTTTACAGTTTTTCATTCACTTGTTGAATAATTACCACAATTGATTGAAAGGAATAGAGAAGACCTTATCATTCCGACCCCCAATTCAAGTGGAAGATTCTCAAATAAATTTTATCATAAAATGATCACAAGTAAACCAGTAGATGTTCCTTGGCATAACCTTCTTTGGAAACAAACTATATATCATAAAGTCTCATAATCACTTAGCTAGTGGTTAAAAACAGGATTAGGATCAATATCAAATGGTTTGACACCAATGAATCAACTTGTGAACTATGAAAAGAAGTTATTGAAGATAGAAATCACTTCTTCTTTGAATGCAGATATTCAAAAGTAGTTTGGAGCAGAATTCTATATATGATAGTAGTGTACAATTACACATATGAATGGGAGGAAACTTTGAATCAGTTTATTAACCATACAAAACATGGAAAGTAAAATGTGATATTACACAAAGCAACATTCACCACCACCATTTACACTATTTGGAAAGAAAGAAAAAGTAGATTGTTCAAGAAGATTACGAAGACAACTATCAGCTAACTATAAAGATACTCAACTATATTATAGCTAGTGTTATTGCAAGAAATTCACTCTCACTTAATATGAAAAACGAATGGAACTTATAATTAATATGTTGTATTGATGAAAAACGAACGAAACTTATAATTAATATGTTGTATTGATATTGTAACTGATACGTGTTTTTATCTCCAATTATCTTTTCCAGTCATGTTGTAAACTGACAGGTATTCAGTTTCATATAACTCATTACAATGGTGACTAGCTTTTGCTAGTGTTAATACAATTTATTCATTTTAAAAAAAGCTTAAAGAATGTATTCATCGTTAAACAATTTACTGAATTATTTTTAGAGATAATGATGACCATTTAAATAACATTTTGTTTTTGAATTTGATTCACTTTCTTCAACTAGAGTAGTTATAGGATAACTTTTCAATTAAGGTTTATGAATGAGTACTAGAAGAAAAGGTGATATTAACTAGTAATCTTTTGACTGCAAAGAGGGGTGGGTAGTAGCTTAATTTGTCTATTATTTTCAATTTTTGGTGGACTATTGTTCACACAATAAAACTAGTTTTGAGAATTCCTTATCTAAACAAAATTAGGTCATACCTTATAATCTTTGACCTTAAAGCTCAAATTTTCTAGAAAAAAGTTGTTGAAGAATTAGCCAAATGAAGAATCCAATGAATATAATCAAGAAGGCTTCCATTTAATTAATGATTTATTTGAACTTTTAAATAATTGATTTGATAAAGAAATGGTGTTGGACCCCGAACTTTCGGTGGAAATTAGAAATATTAAAATGAATTCAATGAGTGTTTTCGGATATGAATTGTATTATAGAAGTTTTTATGCCTTGAGGAAATTGATGAGAAAAGGAATTTATTGGTTTTGATGACTTTGAAGATTAGTTT
>JANIPM010000231.1:41503286-41515704 GCA_027478405.1 Erythroxylum cassinoides
TATATTAAACAATATGCAAAGCATAATATATGAATTTTTATATAATTTTAAACTATATGAAACATAAATGAAAATATATCTAACTAGATATTTTTTTATGGATTATAACATAAGTGAAAGTAATATAAAAATAAATATTAAAATATCTAAAAAAGTCCAATAATATTATATACATTTCAAAATAAATAATCAAATTGAGTAAATAATTAAATATATAATAAATTATACATTTTATTATAATACAAGAAAATTTGTAATATATTCTCTCGCATCATTCGTGAGTAATACCGTACGTGAAACAACCTTCAAATAATAATCAGTTATATTAGATAATTATTCGTTATATGTATGTAGCACCCTATTTTCACGGTGGTCTCGTAGCCATTCATAATTTGCTATGTATGTTTAACAGAAAGTTCAAATGGCCGAGAAGGATAGGAGAGTTGGGTGAATGATCATATGATGTGATGTCCCACAAAAATAACTATTACTTAACAATAACTAACATTATCTGTAGGCACAAAAAGACAAATTACTTTATAAGTAAACATGAAAATGAGTTTATAAGTATTGTGAAAATTATGTGTAAAATATGAAGATAAAAGAGATTAAAAAAATAAGCTCAATAATTGATTTGAAAATTTTACCCAAAAAATTATTTGGGAAGCTTTTTTTTAGAAATTTCAAATTTGAACTTTTTAAAAAGTTATATTTTAACTACTAAAAAGTTCATATCTATTAAAGAAGTTCCTTTTTTATTTTACAACCAAACACTCATTTCTATAAAAAAGACTTTTGTAATAGAAAAAAGTATTTATCAACCTCTCAAAAATCATCCAAACAGTTACCAAAACAAGCAGTGAAACAAGGCCTCCGATAGAAGAAGTCGAACAGCAGGCCAATGTATGAATTTGGAAACTTGGAAGATATTGATCAAGAACAGTATCAATAAAGTATATGATGGGTAGCAAACATATGTATATGCCACCGTTTCAACAGGTTTCTCGTCTGTAAATGTTGAGCTTATAACTGTGTAATCAATCATACAAGAAAAATAATTCGCATTCGCCAGAATCGATAGTATATGACAGAATAGAATAGAATACAATGCTAATGTAGAAATGTTTGTTATAGATTGGCTAAGCTCCTGCATGCAGGCCACAAATTGCCATGGCCTATACACAAGTAAATTGCTTTTTGTTAAGAAATTGCCTATTGCACGGACTAAGGTGGACTCGTAAGTTCCATTAGTGCATTGGACTTGTAACATCTCCATCCGTACTTACTGTTAAGGATTACGAGGGGAAGAACTGCGACTATTTTTCAGTTAAACCACTCTACCGTTCTACATAATCTCTATGAAATTAAACCAAGAACCACTAATAAGATAACGCAGAATGGGAAATCACTTGCACTCGTTAATCGCCACACAAGGGCGACAAACTATCCAAACAAGGGAGTTTCTAAATCAAATTAAAGACGTTTTGCCTGTTTAAATGTATCCTCACACGATTCTACCCTTATGTTCATTTAGCACTTCTATGTACAGAAAAAGGGCGAACTGTGGATAACAAAAGATGGGGACAGCGATGGCGCCACGCATTGGAGCTTAGTAGACACGAGAACCAAGCAAACACATTAACCGTCACTGTCCCTCTATGCATCCAAGGTAGAAGCAAGAAAACACAGCCAAGAATGAATTGCCGCCTGACAACATATGCCAAGTATGGGTTCACCAGAGACAATAGGATTCAACCATCTCTACTTGGGCTGATTGAATCCTCTGTCTGGCATCCACTTATAACAAAGGGGTTCACTGGATGGTAAGAGACCTCTGTGAGGCCTGGTTAGCGGAGATGCTACCCCGTTCTTGGCCGGAACAATCTCCATCTTCGCCTTGTCCACCTGAATGTGAATGATATGTTGAGGTCTGCCTGCCATTGTGATTATGATAAAGGCTGTCTTCACTTAGATAGTTGTGTGGTTCAAAAGTCGCACAATTTTGGTAGCTTCTACCTTCTTGCTGAACATTGAAGTAATTCCAAGTCCCAGCAGAGTCGGAGTGTAAGGGCTCAGACCCTGTTGAACTCCCAGACTGAGATGAAGGGGCTGGACCAGAACCATCCATCTTCCTATCAACATTCTGCTTAGAAGTATCATTACTTGTTTTCTTTGCAAAACGTCCTCCAGTACCCCTCGCCCTTCTCATAGCATGCTGGTGTCGAGATTCATGGAGATATGGCTGGAAAGATTGACAACAAGTAAACGTGCATTTTACTATATTCACATGTCATCTAGCACTTAAGTAATGTCCTGTAAAACATATCCTATCTTACACTGACCACAGCATAACCAATCATTTGTGTACTAATTACAATTCCAATATCTTCCAACATGAATATTCAAGTAATTAAGATGAGATTTTAAAAAATAATAATAACATAGCTTGAAATCACTACCTTTCTAACTTTAATCAGCTTCTTTTCCACCTCTGCTCTAGCACGGGCTTGTCTTCTTCTTAGAATACCTTGGTACTGTTTGGCATTAACATAAACAGGTTCCTGGGCCATCTCAAGGGGCAATGGCATTCTAGCATGAGGAACTCCAACAAGACGAGGATAACCCTGCTCATCAAATTTTTTAACCAGATAAACAACCAGAAACTATAAATGAAAGCAAAAGGCAAAAGGAAGTTTTCGTATGCATATGCGTATCTATATATTTACTTATTGTCAAGTACCAGGTAACTTCAATGATAAAGTACAGGAAACAAGAAATTAGCAGGCATACCATAGGCTGATGTCCATATGCTGCCATCATTTGCCCATAATATGGATCCTGGTATGGATTTGTTGCACATGCCTGCAAAGAGTTGCAACAAAACTAGGAATCCCTTGCGTTGTCATGAAAGAATGAGTTTGTTGATTCTACAACTAAGCAATCACAAGTCTACAAGTTAATCAATTATCAGAATCAAATGCTACAAAGAGTTTTCTCTGTTTTTCTTTCTTTTTTTTGGGGACAGGAGGGCAAGAAGTGATAGTTGGGAGGAAGCACTTACAATAGAGTGACCAACAAGTTCAAATTGCGGAGGATGTGTGATGGGGTCATCATGCATTGTAGCCACACTTAAAGAAGCATGCTGCAGGTTTCCGTGTTCTTGTACATGTTCCCAGCAGTTATTAAAAAGTTAGACATTTTAGTAAACTTTTTGTAGGGGAAGATAAAACTTTTGATAAAACATCAATATTTTCAAAGATGGTATAAAATGTCTTTGTTACATTGCACATCATTTCTAATGCATCCTACCAGTCTAGCACTACAACATCAAGTGGGAAATCACAAACCAATGACTTGAACCAAGTCTGTTTAAAATCATTCCAGCACCGGCGACAAACATAATTCAGCTATAAACCACAAGAAACTACGGGCACCAAACTACCTGATGAAGGCTGCTAAGTGTGCAGGATCTTAGAAATCATATAACAGTTGTGAACTGAACTCAGTTATAAATAGGTTTTGTCTACAAGTAAGAACTAAAAGGAGTCTGAAGGAATGAAGAACATACTTTATTAATCATAACTTTTATTTTCCAGTAAAATATGTTAATATTATCCACTAAAAGAATACCAAAAAATTGTCATTCCAAGACCTATGCAAGCATCAGATAGTTAAGAAGTACCAGATCTTGAAGATGCAGTGTTTTGTGATTCCTTTGCCGCATCATCATGTTCCTCATTCTGTCTAACATTAGACAAGGATTGGTCACCATTCGACTCTGAACCGTTTGGACGCTCTGGTGAGGATAAACCAGATACATTTCCTCGAGTAACAGTAGGAGATATAGCATTGCAACCAATACCCCGCCACCAGGGCTCAGAATGAACATCACATGGTCGAACAGCATCTCGATCCCGTTCTAATCGATTTGCACTATTGGACTTTGATTGCATACTTTCTAATTGCTTCATGCAACTATAGATTTCTGCCGTAAATAAAAAATTCTGATCAGAGTTAACCAAGAGAGATAAACAGAAATTTAGAAATCAAAGAGGTAGGGAAGAGGTGGGAGAGAATTGGTAAATGCAATGAAAATTACCTGCAGCATTTGAAGCACCAAATATTTTATCACACATAGAACATACTCATTGGTCCAAAAATAAAAATTTTCCATTTTACTGATGTCACCAATCAACTGGAATCCACCCGAAGAAATAAGCAAACTTTTACATCGGTGAGATAAACCAACAGCATCTTATAATCAAGGTTCATCTACAAAGTTTTAACATATTGACTCGGGTGCTATCTGTCATCAACCTAATCTGCAAAGCACGTAATATTATGAAGCGTTCTTCCACGGTTCCACCTACATCTCCTATCCTCATAATGAAACTTTTAAGTCTACTAAACACTTCTTTCCCAAGTTTTCATAAAGGCCAATCAAAGAACCATCCTAGGAAAACAATCATAGAAGACCAATTATTTCAGTTAGGAAACAAGCATTCCCAATCACACATCAAACTTCTCCCAAGAGTTAATTATCATGTTTGACTTTTTTTCCCCTACAATGAACTCAGACAACAAATTCAGACTCCTCTCCAAGACCCCAATCTGCAAGTCTGGTTTACTTTAATTCTAGTTTGGTTTCCTGTTCCCAGAATAGTTGACTTATCATTCTTGACGACAAAAGCAACACTAGCTCGCCTGCATATTTCAATAATAAAGAGAATAAAGTCGAGTGCCACAGGCATCGAAAAGTAGAAAGCGGGTGAGCTTAAAAATTATAGCTCTCCAACCCACAAGTCAATATCCAAAGGAATTTCTCTCAATACCTCACCTCCAACCTAAATCAAAATTTCTTGGTAAGCAAGCAGACACTTAAAGAACCAAACCCATCATCATTATAAATACGTAACGTATCAAATTCTTTTCCAAATTCAATCCCATAAAGCCCCTCCAAGGCCACAAGGTCTCAAGCCCTTTATCCCTCAAAAGCACTAAATCACCCACCCCAGACACGCACAGGTACACACACACATAGAAAGACAGAACCCAATCAAGGAAACAACCACGACGGCCAGAGAACTTAACAAGAATCACATAATTCTCAAAAATAACAAAACCCGAACTAAATTCTCAAAAAAAAAAAAACCAACTCGACACATGAGCATCAAAATTAAAAGGCAAACGCTGATTATCCAATTTAAAAAATGAGAGAAAACGACACTTACAGTTGAAAAAGAGTTAGGGATAGTTAGGGGACAAAACCCTAGATTTTGGGGTTAGGGAATTAATCGGGAACAGAAGAGAGAGATTGAAGGGAGTCAATCAGTCAATAAACAGATAAGGTGTGTGAGAGAGCAAAATTGGAACTGAGATGAAGATGAAGGGGAAAAAAGGAAACTCAAGTCAAGTGTTGTGACTTGAGAGAAAGAGATTCAGGGGAAGGTAATATGATATGTTAGCCGGTAGGTGTTCCACGTAGGTAACTTTGTTGGAACACGTGGTGATGGTCCTCACTGCCTAATTGCTGGCCTGTTCTTGGCTTCTTTTTCTACTCTCTTTCTTAAGACATAAATGATGCTTTCCGCAGGAGAACACTTCCTTTTTTTTTTTTTGGTTAATTAATTTTTTTTAATTTTGTTTAATTTTATAATTATAGTCTAAACTTTAAAAATAGAAATTAAATATTTAAAATTTTAATTTGTTTAAATTTTAATCTAACGTTAGTATCTTTATACCTAACTAAACAACGTTGTTTAATCCACTTCATACAAAATTAACACAACTAATGAAGATTAATGAAACAATATCATTTAATCACATAATTAAAGCTACATTGTGGTTAAAAAATGAAATCCCTAAATCAAAGAACGTAGTCCTTCATTCTCGCGACACCTTAAGCTACTCTATTCGTTCTCGCATCGCAATGCATCGACAAGAAGCTCAGTTTGTTCTCGTTGAATCCCTAAATCAAACTCGCACGACAAATTCTCCTCGCACCAACAAAGCAGCTTCTCTTCACACCAGCATAGCAGCTTCGCTTCACATGACAAATTCTTCTTGCACCAGCAGAGCAACTTCTATTCACACTAGCATAACATCTTGTCTTCGGATGACAGTATTCTCACACAAAAAGTGTTTCATTTCACATCATTTTTTATTTCATCTTGTTGTGCACTAATTGTATTTGATGGTGGAAAAATGAAGAGAACTTCTCATGGCCCATTATAGACACAACATATGAAGCTGGTGGGGTTCTATAAGTGCTCCAACACCTCCCAACTCTTGTCCCCCACCATCCCATCACTTATCCTTGTAACCATCATTCACAAGATGCATCAACTCCTTGTATGAAAATAACTTAGTATTTAGCAGTCAACATTGATCTGACAAGATAGTAGGATATTAACTTGGATTCCCTCCACGCCACTAATCCGAACTCCAATATTAGCCTCCTGAAGCATACCAACATCATTAGCCTTAACATTATAAGTAGCATCATTGTTCCCCTTTTTTTTCTATTCTTCATATTTGGGGAGTCAGGTGTGATAAAAATCTACTTCATCCCTTGCCTTAATAGACTGCACGTGCATCCTTTTACTGAAGTTGGATTTGACTTAGAGATGATAACTGATGTGGAGTTGGAGCTATAGAGTAAATGTTCAAAAGCTTGTTTATTTGGATGGAAATGAAAAATTGTATTTTGTTTTCATTGTTTTGCATTATTTAAGCAGCATGAACATCTTATGATGCTTAAACTTTAATTCCACTTTAATGGTTTAGATCCATTATCTTTGTCCATTTGATAACAGAACAAAAAGTCTTGTTAGTCTTATTAGTGAGGTCACACCTTGAAGCAACTTTTGAGTAGATAACCTTAACTTTCAACCGCATTTAAGATAGTAATTAAATATTTCCATGATCATATTATAACAGGATAAACAAATATGGGTAGAAATAAAGTATATGTAGTTTTTGTTGGTTATGCACGTGATATATATTTAACATGGGAAGAGTGTCAAGGTGTTGTTAGTGGATTCAAGGGTGCTATTTATTGTTGTTTTGATAATGTAGCAGAAGTTAAAATGATATATTCTCAATTTTGTCGAGAGAAAGCATTATGTTCAATGGTAAAATAATTTTAATATATTTATTTTGTGTGTGCGTGTGTGTGTGTATATATATATATGTGTATGTGTGTGTGTGTGTATGTATGTATGTATATTTGTCAGATATTGAATATTGATTGCCCAGTTGTAACGAGATGATGAATTTACAAATATCAAATGCTAAGCTTAACATTAGTCAACATTTTTATGAATACATGAATACAAAAGTAAGTATTTCAATTATTGTTTTTTAACAATGCCTTTAGTATAATTTTTTTAATTAATATTCAATTTGAAAGTGTTTTGTAGGTACTTAATATTTGTAGAAGAGATTAAGGTTTGTTATTGTCAGAAAATATGTCTTTTGTGCATTGGGGGTAAGAGTCTTGTTTGGAAGATGCATTGTTGTTCGCAAGAAGTATATGTAATAATATATCTGCATAATGCAAATTTTTCGTAAGCCTAATATTTGTGTTTATATCTTTATTTTGTAGGTCCCATGTGAGTTCATAACGTAGGCATCAGATGTAAGTACGACATGTTGGACCTCGCTTCCGAAGCCCAACATTCCTAATCATAAGACGTGTGCTGGACTAAATCATAGAACGTGAGCAAACACATTTCTTCAACTTCAGAACAAATTTTGGGAAACCTCAAACTGGAATCACAATTTAACTTTTTCAGAACCTTTGTCCCCCATTATCTTAAGTTTCTAATGACACCAAAATCATTCGATATGGTTTAGAATTCTAAGAGTTAGGACTTGTTCCAATTAGCCCTCATTAGTCACTCTCGGTTCATCTTCATTCTCTGATACTGTAAATATCGGGCCTTATTTTTCGAATCTTTCTTATACTGAAGCAAATATTCTATGTTCAACTTCCATCTAGATATTGAACATTTTAGAGGCTGAATTAGAATTCGACCTCTTCATATAATTTGTAACCTACGTCTCTAGTTTACTCCACATCGGAAATCATCTCAGTTAGAACCCTACAGATCCAAATACATTTAAAATGTCGAAGCATGTTCAGTAAAATAATATCAGTTCATACTATTCCAACATATTCCTTTACTTTCCTTTAATCAAAACCTTTTTCCAATTAATTCGGAATGCTGCCAATTTTTTTGTAGAGAGATAGCACAATGTGTGTGGAATCTATTGTCTTAAGGATCACTACATTTAGAGGTCGGATAACAAAGATTGGGCTGAAGGAATCAAACAAGATTCCATCCTTAATCATAGTGAACCTGGTTCGGGACAATAACATAGCTTGCTCTAAGGATATCAGATCAAGGTCATTCTTAAAGGGTTCGAAAGAGGACTTTAATATTTACATCTTTCATGAAGATATTGAAGTGAGATTTTGTCATCTAAAAGATCAGGATTGGACCAGACGATATAAGGTGAACAGTGATCATAGGAAGGTTATGAATAGTACACAGAAGATATCTTGCAATTAGCATAACTTTTTCTAGAGACATCGGATTAAGGTATTCTTTAGATGGTTCTAAAAGGGACTTCAAGATCTAACCTTCATGAAGACCTTGAAGACAAATTCTATCATTTGTAGGTCAAAAGTGGGACCAGACGATAGGATCAGTTGAAGCTAGATGAAGGGCAAATGAATTGGGAAAATTTCCATAACTTTCACAAGAGAGGTCGGAGTAAGGTGTTCTTTGGACGGTTTGAAAGAGAACTTTATGATCTACAACTTTTATAAGGATCTTGAAAACAGAGTCTATCGTTTAGAGGGTCAAATTTGGACTAGAAGATAAGGTCAGATGAACAGTGCACCAGACGAAATGACCATATCACCAGACGATATGACATCACCACCAAATGCTATGACATCACTACCAGATGATATGACATCACCAGACGAAGCTTCCTCACCAGATGAAGCATCCTCACCAGACGAAGTGTTGGACCCTGAACTTTTCTTGGAGATTTGATTTATTAAAGGAAATTAAATGAGGAATTAGTGGTGTTTAATGTTGTATTTGGGTAATGTTAATTGGAGAAATTGCAATAATATTTTGAGGTTAATGCATGAAATGGGTGTTTTGTGTATGATTGTGTTATTTATAGACATTGTAGGAGATTGTGTATGACTTGTGTGAATGAGGAAGTGGCATGCGCATTAACTTTGCCTTGATGAGTTTGCTGTTGGGAAATGGCTTTGGAATAGCTTATTGGAGATTTGAATTGTGTTTGAGATGAATTAGTTGAAGAGTTTGTGGTAGTGAGTGAATATGTGAAGTCGATGTGTTGATATGTGAAGTTGATGTGTTGGAATGGTGTTCAGAAACTTCAATGGCAAACCTGTACTGATTTAGATGGATTTAGCCAAAGTGGTCTTAATGAAAGTTGTATCTTATGTTTCCAGCTTTCTAACGCCATAAAGTATGCACTTTTTCGATATCGGGGCTAGAAGTTATGATTTTTACAAGTTGCTGCTACTGTCTGGGAAGAGTATTGGTGGACAGAAAATTTGAGTGAATTTTTTACCCTCTTAGAGATGGAATTGATTTTTCAGTTCTTCATCAAAGTTATAGATCTTCTTCTCATCTTTCTTTTGATACCAAGTTTGTGAATTTTGGACTTTTGTGTAAAAATTTATGATTTTTAGAAGTTTCTGTTACTATTTGGCATGATTGTTAGTGGACAGAAACTTTGAGTGAACTTTTGACCCTCTTAAAGTTAGATTTTGTTCTTAGGATCTTCATGAAAATTGTTGAGCTTGTTTTTATCTTTCCATTGATATAAGGTATGGAATTTTTGGACAAGGGAGTGAAATGTTATAAGGTTTGGAAGTTCTGATGCTATTTAGGATGAAGTTGATGAACAGTCACTTTGTGTGGACTTTTTGACCCCTTTAGAGACCAAACTTGTTTTTGAGTCCTCCATGAAAATGGTATAGCTGTCTTTTATCTTTCCATCGGTACCAAGTTTGTAAAATTTGGAGTTCTGAGTCAAAATTTATGTCAGCTCTTTTACTCGTCGATCGGTCAGCTCTTCCGCTCGCCGATCGCTCAGCTCTTTTGCTCGTCGACCGGTCAGCTCTTTTGCTCGTCGATTGGTCAGCTCTTTTGCTCGTCGATCGGTCAGCTCTTCCACTCGTCGATCGCTCAGCTCTTTTGCTCGACGATCGGTCAGCTCTTCCGCTCGCCAATCGCTCAGCCCTTTTGCTCGTCCATCGGTCAGCTTTTCCGCTCGCTGACCGCTCAGCTCTTCTGCTCGTCGATCGGTCAGCTCTTCCGCTCACCAATTGCTCATCTCTCCTGCTCGTCAATCGGTCAGCTCTTTCGCTCGTCGATCGCTCAGTTCTTTTGCTCGTCGATCGGTCAGCTCTTCCGCTCGTCGATCGCTCAGCTCGTTCGCACGGCCAATTTTCAAATTGTCTTTCTAATTCAACCTCCCTCCACTCTTTTGGCCATAACTTTTTTGTTCGACCTCTAATCGATCTGATTTTTGAAGCGTTAGATTTCTAAGACATTCCTATATCTCTCCATGAAAGTTTATGAGTTTTATATTTTTTGAGCATGCTTCAGTAATTTGGAGATATCTGGAGTTATAGAGCTCCTATTGATCTGATTTTTGTTGCAAACTAAATTAGAGACATGAGGCTACAAGTCATATGAAGGAATTTAATTTCAATTTAGCTCCTAAGACTTCCAATTTCTGAATGGAAGTTGGGTTTAGTGTGCAGTCTTGGATTAGAAAAATCTGAAAGTATTTTGACCATAACGTTTGCTCTAGTAATCTAAATGAAGTGATTCTTAATTTGGATTAAACTAGAAAGATAAGGCTACAATTTGTCTAAAGGAAGTGAATTTTAATTCAGTCTTTAAGAATGCCAATTTTTGGATGGAAATAAATTGCTAGAAAATGTTTTAGCATAAGATAAGTCTGAAATGTTTAGAGTATAACTTTTGATGTAGTGCACCAAATTAAATGATTTTGGTGGTGTTATGAACTTGAGACAATGAGGAACATTTCTCTAGAAGGAAGTTTTAGCAAATTCCTTCATTTTGATGGTTAGAAAAATGTCCTAAAGTAAGCATGAATTAAAATGAATTTTAGGGGCAAATTTGGAAAATCACTTAAAGAGATAAGTTGCAAGGCTTATATGTAAGGGCATTAGGGTCTTTTAGCATTCATTAAATGAATGAAGAAGAGGGCTATCGTTTTTAATAAAGGAATGCATGACTTTGAGATAAAAAAACAAAAGAAGAAGAGAGAAGAAAGAAAGAGAAGAAGCTTTTGGTGGAGTGAAGGAGAAAGAAAAGAGAGAGAGTTAGGGCTTCGATTTTGTGAGATTCCAAGAGGGTTTTGATGCTCATTCAAGAGGAAAAAGATGGAAGAAGACAACAGCTTCCTTCCAAGCTAAGAAAATCCGAAAATGGAGAAGAAATATGGTAAGAGAAATTTTTGAGCTTTGAGTTTTTAATGAGTTTTTGGTTTAGAAAGCTTAAGAATAGTATGAGTTTGTGATTTCCAAGCTCAATTTTGGTGATTGCTTGGTATAAATTATTCAATTTTGGACGGCATTGAATTAGGGTTTTTGTCTTGGATTAGGGAATTGAAATGAGGCTTTGGAGAAATTGGAGCTATGGACAAGAATTAAGCATGGAATTGAGGTGGGTAATATGTTTATATTTTGAATTATAAGCTACTATTATGTTTTTGGAAAATCAAGAAAGCAAAGGTTCCTAAATTTTTATTTTCGAATGATTAATTCCTTGCTTTTGGAATGATTTTAAGAAATTGAAATAATTATGGAATTCACTCTTATTCGAATGTTTTGAATAATTTGAGAAATTGATGATTTCATTGTTTGAATGAATGGGAATTTATTTAATTTATGATTTTGATAAATTGCAAAATTGTTTCATTTTTTGTGATTGATTGATTGAAAAATGGTTATGTGATTTTGATTGTTATGTGAATTTGCAATTGTAGAAATTATGAATGGAATTTGTTTGAATTATGATTGAGAATTTGATATGTGAATTTGTGTGCTATTATGTTTGAATATGTTATGACATGAGAACTAAGTTTTCGAATTATGCCTTCGGGCAATCCGAATTTCAAGTATGAATTATGTGTTATGTGGGTTTGGTTAGGTCCCATAAGTTTGAGTCAAGTGCACTTGTCTTATTTTTAAAGGCTTCTCCCGCCTGCCCGCTAGTGGCATTGGAGCTCCGATTTCGGACTCCCATAAGTTCACGGCTACACTGGACCGCTATGCGGGAAAGTGTAGTACGTTCTGTTCACGGCTGCACAGGACCGCTATGCGGGA
>JANIPM010000231.1:41644076-41669629 GCA_027478405.1 Erythroxylum cassinoides
GAAAGTTTTTCAAAGCATTGATTAATTAGAATCTTTGGAAGTTTCCTAAAGAAATTTTATTTCTAACAAACGTTTTTCTTTTTAGAAGAAGTTTTCAAAAAGGGGAATACACAATTCAACCCCCCTCCTTCTCGTGCATTCTATATCGTACTTAATCATTGTATTAACGTGTGATTCACTTCATATGACCACATCAACATGGTAGGTGATCAAAAATTAAAGGTCCATGCTATGGGGATTGTGAAGATAAAGCTCAATAATGGTATGACTTGAACCTTTCACAATGTAAGGTAAATGTCAAGTGCTCGTGCTAGCCTTATTTCCTTGGGTGAAGTCACAAAGTATGGGTATAAATATATTGGAAGTGGGAGGTGGTGCAAAGTATACTGCGATGCTTGCTTTGTGATGCAAGGGAGGAAGGTCGATAACATCACTTGCTATATGGAAGGCCACTGCATTCAGAGGGACAAGGCTGTGAAGAAGAAGATTCGATTCTCGAATGAGGTGGAGGTGTTTGTGAATTGGGACGAATGAGAAATATATTAGGTATCTCCCTAAATCTCAAATACTAGCTATGTGAGTTTTGCAAGGGTGAGCTTTGTTTTACTTACAAGTGGTAGCCCACTAAGTAAAGAGTTCTTTGATTGGGCCATAGATGGTAAGTTTTAGTGATTTATTAAAGAAGCTAATTTATGATGAGATAAATAAGCTTTACCCTTTTTTTGCTATAAAGAGGAGGTTGCCGCAAAAACCAGAACTGAGAAGGAAAAATAGAGAGGTATATTTCATTGTTTTAGCACTTAGAATGACAACTGTTTGGTGAGATAATCAAGAGGAAGCGTATCATCATCAACGGGTATTCGATGTTGGTATCTCTTGAGTATGTGCAGAGTACTAATTTGATTAGGTTTTTCAATTTATACTAAAACTTAAAGATAGTTGTAATTGTTTTTGAGACTATTGTTGTTGGTTGTTGATTATACTCTTAATTGTTATAGTAGATTGATTTTAGTCCGTAAAAATTCATACCGTAGTTTTTTTCTTAATTGAGATGGGTCTTTCACATAACTTGTTTGTGCGTTAATTTAGGTTTTTTTGCCCTTTATTTACGTTGTTATTATTGTTCTAGAGGTTGAAGTAATTTTCCGCATGTTCTCGGGACTCTATCGTGTGTCTCAAATGGCTCCGTCTAGTAGAAGTACAGGACGGAAAGCAAAAGTAAGAGCGAAGAGACCAAGATCAATCCGTTGCATGAAGCAACTTTTAAGGCCCAAGAACAGTGAAGAAACGTCAAAAGCAATGGAGGGCTTGTCTTCTATGTCTTCCATTGTTACAAGCTCTAGCAGTAATCCAAAGATGAATAGTTTAGATTTTGATGGCGCTGAAGGTATAAGTTTATGCTCCACACCAAAAGCTCAGAAATTTCGTATAACAAACGTTGAAAATTGCCCACCAGCACCAAAGAAGCAAAGATTTGTATCAAACTGTTCATTGCGGAGGAGAACAATCGCTTTCTTTGCTCCACTGGATGTAGAAGTCTTCTTCTTCTTCGCACTTGGAGATATCTCGGTATGAGTCCTTGTTCATTGGGTATGATGATGATCTCTCCAAAATGCCGAAGCGATCCTTTCGAGCTTGTATGAGTTGGAGCTTTAAACTGTTGAACTATGGCCATTGAAGTCGAGCGTGATAGTTTTAAGCGTTTGAGAGGAGGCGGCATTGAGCTCACATTTTTTGCCAAGTTTATGGGATTAATTAATTAATTAATTGCTCAACTTAGCTGGGGTTTCTCCTACTAAATTTAGCCAATACTTTCTCTTAGTGTTCGAATAACCAATCTATTGTTAATGTTTAAAATTATTTTTTTCAACAAATTGATTCTTTTCATATATTTTTCAACAAATTGAAGTTACCCCTGTGATGCGAAGATAAACTCGTACGGTTTTAGATGTGGACAAAGGTGGGCTCTGGAGTCAGCATATAGATATAAGTCACAAAAGCAGCAAACCACTGACTACACATTATAAGCTTTTTATGCATAAACATAAGGTGAAATGTACTGGATCTGTGCAACAGACAAGAAGCTACGACAATGAACATGTAGAGAAATTTTTCAAACAGTAAGATCAAGGTTAGACATTACAAAGATTAAAATCTATCAGATGTAACCAAAGGTATAGCGAGATGATCTAACGCCCTCTTGATATTGCTTCCTCCAATTCCTCAACTGACGATGGAAACAACTCTATATAACGACGTCCAAGAGTCATCCTGTCCTTGGTCATTGCTGCCTTTGAATCTTCTGCATTGGCAAACTCCACAAATGCTTCCCCAGTTGGTCTCCCCTCTGAATTCATCGTGATATGAATAGACTCTTCTGAGAGCACAAAATCCTTAAAAAATTCCATTATGTCATCCTTGCCAGCTGAAAATGGCAATCCCCTCAAGCGCAGAACACCAGTATGTTCAGCAGATTCTTTTTCCTCGTCATAAGATTTACTCCTTGGAACACTTCGCCTTGGTGAACCACCTGAAACTTCATTTGCAATAGCTTTGTAGTACTCCTGCCTCTTACTTCGGAAAACCTCAACATATCGCCTACCTATATTCTGCCTGTTCTTTTGAAGTGCAAAATCAACTTGAAGAGGATAACCCAAAACACAAAATGCTTCCCCACTGAACTTGCCACCCTTGTGTACAAATAGAACATCAACTATATCCAAACCTCGGAAGAATTCAGCCACATCAGTCTCTGTGCAATCAAATGGAAGACCGCGAAGTCGGACTACAGGGAAAGGTGGAGGTTGGCCAACATATGCATAGGGAGGTGCACCATAGATAAAACTCGAACTAGGAGTCCCATAAAATGAAGGACCCTGGTCATACGGGGGCACAAGCCGCTGACGTTTTGAACCCATTTCACGTCCATCAGCACCATCACCGTATCTGCTTTAAAAGAAATTCACAACAAAAGAAGATGAAAAGCCCACCAAAATAGTGGAGATAGTATACTTGCATCTTTCAATAACATTGAGAAGCATTTACACCATCTGTTCAACAAATTTGGCATTCTTTCATTGATATTGAAAAAATCAATTGCAAAGATTTATAAATAGCTACAAAGCCTAAATCAAATCAAATATAAAGATTTTAAAGAGTAGCTAACTGATCTGGTAACCAAACAAAAGATAAATTATGCTTTGATTTATATCACATCTACAGATTCTCAGTCAGTTTATCACCCAGATCAACTGTTATTCATTTAAATCCAATAGATGGCTGAAGCAAGTAATTCAACTTTCAGCAATGTACTCCTTCTCTACTCCTTTTAGGAGCTAGACTGATTGTCTTTCCTTTCTTTCCATTATCTGAAATCTATTGAAATAGCTCCAGTACAGAGGAAACTCAAAGGCTAATTCATTTTATTCCAAAGTGAAGGATGAATCTCTAAGTTCATAGCCACTATTAAAAAGGTCCACATAGGAATCAGAAACAAGGCTTCTCCTTGTCAAAACTATATGTACATATTTACCCTCAAAATTACATTATACAGACTTTCAATAGACCTTATCCAAAATCTATTGTGTATGTTTAGAATTTATCAGTTACCTAATCTCCTTTCAAATGAGAAACTAAATGAAAATCAAATAGGAACAATTGTCACTTTGAGGGAAAATGGTTTTTTTTTTTTAAAGGCGAAGTTGGATATAAAATAGCCTCAGAACTTAACAAGAAAGCAGTTGTCACATAATTTTGCATCTAGAATAAGGAAGTTTAAATGGCTGTTAAAAGTAGCAGCCTACTGAACTATGTATTTCCTCATATTCACACGACTAGTTTATGAAAGATTACAAATATGATTTATTTCAAACTTCATAAATTTTTATCTACAATATGTTTTGAGCTAAACAATGAAAACTAGGATGCTTAAGGCTATCAATTAATCACGAAGACGTTAATCGTGTTAGTATCGAGTATTCTTCCAAAGTTTCTATAACACTCATGTTATTCAAGCCTGTTAGTAAAATTTCCTCAGGTGAAAATTTCTGGTTGTGAAACAATCCCACATTATAGTTTTGCATGTCGGGAATGGAGAAGAATCTAAAAATCTTTTTACAGAAAGGAACGTAAAAAGGCTTTTGCAATTAATTGTTCTGACTAAGCTGGCCTTGTGGTGTTTAAGGGAGCAACATCACCTTCATTCATAAACCTTTAACTTCAATATCATACTCTTTCTTACGATTCCAAATTGTGTCTCACAAATTGAAAAACGAATTTGCCACACTAATTACATTTTTTTAAAAAAGGCATAGACAATCTAAACACTTGGGGGCCTTTCATGCCTGCTGTTTCTACCCTTTCCTACACTCAACAGGATATATCCATGCAGAGTATTGTATTTCCATGGTCATGGAATATTCAGTGTAAATTCCCAGCATGGTTTTACATTAATATGTTTACTTTCCTTTTTCAGCAAAAATTTCTAAAATTAGAAGCCCAACAACTTGTAAGTTACGTCATCAAGTTCCCTCCCCAAAAAGAGATTAATTGATCCCTGACCAACTATCACCTTATAAAGCTAAAATAACACATGAAACATGTCATAACAGGTGAATCTTTAGTACAAGAAAACCAAATAAAAAGAGAAACAAGAATAAGATTCCAGGTGAAGAACCCTCCAGTCATGAGATTTAGAGGCTGATAGAAACTCAACCACAAAATAAATATCAGATTACTTCATATAAACGGGGATAAGAAAAGGAGGAGAAAGATAACCCATCACACCAGGGCATATAAAGCAAAACAGAGAAAACCCAGGCGAAAGATTTGGATCTTGAGGGTAGATTTGGATCATAGACCCAGAACAATCAGGGAAATGAAACTGGAAAACAAAGACCAAAACAAAAAACAAAAAAATTGAAAAAAGGGGCAAGTGTCTTACCCTCTGTAGAACATTGTGTCGGGGTCTTTACTCTTCCTCTCAAAATTTGGACTTGTACTCCCAAAACTTCCTTCTTACTCTGCCCGCAACTCCGAAACTCCTAAACGTGCCGGTGACTCAGGGCATTTAGGAAGTGACAGTGACAATGACACGGCTGTACTAATCTGCTTTTGTTGTTAGTTACCTTTGCTCCGTGTTTGGAAGAGGCCTATAATTATGAGGCCGAGTTCGTAAAATTTATGGGCTTTTAGCTTCAGATACAATCAATGCCTTGATTTTGGGCTTCTTGCGAGTTAGAATCTGTTTCTCATAGTTTAGCTTGAATGAGTTTAGTCAAAATAATTAAGTAAAAGGGGGTCACTTTTGATCCTCATGTTTTCACTAATTAAAAAGTTTAATCCTAAAGTTTAGAGTATTTAAATAAAATCTTAACATTAGAAAGCGTTTAAATATAACCCAAAAGTAACGAAAAAGATGACAATTATATGACATCGTTAGATGATGACCTAACAATTCTTAATATTTTTTGTGGTTGCTCACTTGGTGTCCTAAAACGGTTAACTATAGGAAGACACCTTTAAGTCATCCAAACTCAGACTAATCTCCGTTCGAATTGGATAGGTCCCTTATGGGAGGAAAAAGTTTGACCTCAAGTTTTAAACGGCTGCATATTAATATAAGACCCGCTTTCTTAAAAAATATATATTTTCAGCCTAGAAGACCCATCTTATTTAATCAATGTGTTACCAATCTCTTCGGGCAAAATTTTAAGCGAGTAATCTCAAAAATTAGACATAGGTCTCTTTCTTTGGAAAAGTCATCCCAGTTCATTTAAGAAATAGAGTATTTGCTCCCTTGAATTATGGGTTCCAAAGTCGTTTTCATGTCCTTCTAAAATAAGATTACATGTTGTAGTCTCTTAATCAAGCTCACGTTCTAGGAGTCTTAGTTCTTTGCAGACGGTGGCATTTGCTATAATTACTTAGTTCCAAGATTAGTAAGATTTTCCCCCCTCCATAGAAGAGAAGTCTCATGCTCACCAACAACTATCACTGGAGAAACAGAAATCAACTCTGGAGTGCTCCAACTATGCCATGATTTACATAAATGAACCCTACTTGAATTGTAAATACATAAAACACAAATAACTGAAATAGGAGGTTGCTTCGGATATTATTTTGAGAAAATGTTAACCTCAACACAGGATAATATTTCTGCAACTGTTATAGAAAAATTAAGATATGTGACAATAAATCTCTTGACCATTTTTCATCTACGTACCATCTTTATGTGCTACCAGTTGCTTGCCTATTTGCAATAAAAGCCTTCCACTCCATATATCATAATTTGAACACTAAACTAAAGAATCAACTTGCCAAAGCAGGTTCCTTTCAAGCTACACAACCAAATATGGACTTCAAGTGGTTAGCACAAGGCTTTTGTAATGTTTCTCAATATCATTAAATCATTGCACTCAATTTCTCCTAGGCAAAAGATGACGTTGCCAAATAAATTGATAGAAACATTATAATAGCCCGGGTTCCAAAACTTACTGAAGGTTAGAATCTTAGCCTATTGAGTCATATCATTTGAAAATTTATCAAGTGCATTTCATTCACATGCATAATATTCTCATACATACATAAAATCATGATTTAGTAAACATCGCTAAGATTATATGTGCACTCAATTAACATATTCCGGGGTATGAAAGATTTAAAATGATCATGATGTGAATTACATATTGCTTATGTCTTGAATTTTAGTTTGGTAGATTATAATTATTAAATTTGGAATTAATTGTTACAATTAGAAAACTGATGAATTAAAATCTACATTTACTTTAGGAAAAATGTCAAATTGACATATTGAAATTTAGGATGACTAAGCCTATAAAATAAGTTACACATGGCAGTAGAATTGAGTGACATTTGTCATAGGAAATTAAGTGACAAATGGCAGCAGTGTGAGTGACAAATGGCCTAGGATATTGCTGACATTTGGAAGCTTATATATGGGACAAATGGAATGCATGCATAGGTGATAAATGTCATTATGAAATGTCCCAGCTAGCACCTAGTGAGTGAAGCTTCTGTAGGGATATTTTTTGTTGGGTTCATTCTTCTTCTCCTTTCCTTTCACCACCGAAACACCATACCCTCACATCCCTGTGTTTTGCTTAAGTTTGTGTCCAATTGCCAGACCAAAAATCCATGCTTTCACCATTCACATGATAGTTATAGAACTAGAACATTGTTGTTTTTGCTATTGTCTTTTATCCTTGCTGAAAACCCATCCAATTCCTACCTTGTATTTGAGATGATCTTGCATGTATATAAGACAAAGTAGACTTGATGAATTAAGGTGGAACATAAGCTAAACAAGTGAATAAAGTACTGATCTTTGTGGCATGTTGTAATAAAAAGTTTAAGATGATTGAATTGGGATGGATTGAATATGATGTTGATTATGAAGTGTGCTAAAAAATGATACATGAATTGGATACTTTTCTGTTTTGTTTTTTATGCATGAGAACTGGAGGTTATAGGCTGCTATATGGATGATTTAGATTGAGATTTGAAGTTTAAATGCAGGTGAATTTATGCTAAAGAAAGTTGCTAGCGAAATGTTTTTGAATTTGGGGGGAAAAAACTAGGACTACATATATGATGAGATTAAGTGAATGAAAGTTTCGATTTTGTTTTTGTATGCATGAAAGATAAATAGTTTATGAGCTGCCAATTAAATGATTTTAAGTTAGAATTGGAGACAAATTTGATGAAGAATTGAAGTATAATTAAGGTATACTTGAGGTATAATTAATAAAATGTTATGAAAGTGTTTTGAATTTGGTATGAAGGTGCTTGAATCTGGAAAATTAAGGAAATTGGATAGTGCACTAATGGGGCACTCATTCACAATCATAGGAGTGGCCAAAACTTTGAAATGAAAATTTTCTGTTTTGTGTAATTGTTGAATCACATGAGGATAAGTCACTTTACTTTAGTGCATTTGATTTGATTGGGGCTTGAAATTAATTTAGATAGTTGTTTGATTAATCGATTAAGGGTTTGATAAGTTTAAGTTCTTAATTGATGTTATAACTTAAAGAATGGATTGTTTTGATATCAATGTGTTTAAATTAGGAAATTATGAGTTGTTAAAGGTATAAAGGTGTTCTTATGAATGCAAATATGATCAAAAGGATATAAGTAATGTATATTAGGTATAAATAAATGAGAATTGGGAAAAAATTGTATGAATATATTTCTAGAAAAGGGTTAGTAAATATATGAATGATGAATTTAGAGTAATTAAGCTTACTTAAGAGATAAACCTAATTGCAACTAGTTATAAACAAGTTGTGATGCTTGAATGGTCAAGATTTATGAATAAGGATACATACCCGAAAATTCAATTAAGCATACATTGAACATGACACGTATACATTTGCATGATTGAATATTCACTTGATTGAACAACTTAGTAATATGTAAACTATATGTGTACTACGTGACTTTAGATGCATAAGTCGATCGCTAGCATCTAGATATTGTTGGATCATCAAAGCAATAGCTTATCTAGAGTATACTGTGAGTTAACCTCGACGTTTCTCACTATGATTGAATTGTTTTTTTATTAATTTTCAGTTATTGAACGATTACTTATATGATTGCTATGATTCCAGACATTCTTGGTCTGAGGAGTTTGATACTTGGGACTGTATATATAAGTGTTTTAAATTTTATGTAATATGGAATGTGTACTAAACTAAATATTGAATGCCAGACTTAGGTTCAAAGAATGTGATAAATGACATGAACACATTGAATGAAAAGTGTTGATAACATATTATGTGAATTAATGCATTCCATTACATTGATATGCATGATCAAATAAAGGAGTTGTGACTGGAGTGACCAATGTGAAAAAGAGCTTTAAGTTTAGGAATTGTGTACAAAGAGCCATAGCCTCAGTTAATAATGAGCCCAGTATCTATAACGGATATGGGACAGTAAACAGGCGCTCTGTCACAATAAAGAAAAATGAAAATGGAGTAACATGTGCATTTGCATATATATAACTTTACATGTATCATATGAATGATTAAGATGAATTGTTCCGAAATAGTGTTATGAAATGTTTGTATACATGTTGTACTTGTACTTGATGAAATATAAGAAAATGTGATGTGGGATTTGATACTGGATGATGTGTTCAACTTCTTGAAATTGGTTGTGTTCTAACTAGAGTGAGCACATCGATGATGGTTCACACACTGAATTCACAAACTCATCAAAATTGCAACATTAATTTTTAGGTACAAGGGAGTTATAGCTTCTAAGGCAACCAAGTAGAATTCTAGTACTATCTTTTTTAGAACAATAGTGACTCAAAGGTCTGGTTAACTTATATCTGAGGAGTCTAGTTAGGATGTGTTTGTTTAGCTTCTTATTTCATGTTAACATTTTGTATGGAGTTAAAAACTCTCAAATGTTATAAATACATTGATATGAATTGTAATGGTACAATGTAAGTAAGTTTATTTTGTGAATGAAATGAGGAGATTTGATCATTTTGAATACTTGTGTTATATGTGATGCCATAATAAGTTAATGTTACCATTCTAACTTACCATTCTTATAGGGTATGTTCTCGAATATCCTTTGTATGTTCAGGCATATGCTTTATGGAAGTGATATGTTACAAACACACAACCAAGCCTTATATAGCTCTCCATTTCTAATAGACACTAGAAAGCTAATTGTAAATTTGAAGCATGTGGAAACAATTATGATGATCCCCAAAAGCAGGTATTATTGTGACTTACAATGCATATAAACACTTAAATCCCAAAGTAGTGAATATCCCAAATGTCCCTAACACTCACCTGTGTGCATAATGTCCCAGGAAAGTGACTTTAATCTTTGTCAAATAGTTTGAAAATTATTCTACTTGTTTGATCCTGTATAGAAACATACAAATAAAATGTTTATACAAATAAGTAGTAATGAAACTAAGAAATGAATGAACACAAACTACAAACAAAAGAAAATTAATTAAGGCATTGATAAAGAAAAGTCACCTAAGCCTCAGAACTCTGACTAGAAGGTGAATGCTCTGACTCAAAGGAAGAAGTAGGACGAATGATATGACCCTGAGGAAGAAGAAGAAGGTGAATAATCTTACTATGTTTTGGTCCCATAGTTTCAAAATTAATACATTTTTATATGTTTTTAAAGAAAGCAGACCCCATATTGCCACATCAACTCTGACATGGTATGGTGCGGCTAGCAAAAGCAATAAAATATTAAAAATTGCATAAAACTGGCAGCTTCATATAACTGTCTGATATATGCATAATTGACCATATTTATACCCCATTTGATGTATTTTTACTTGATATTTTATATTTTATTGGATATTTGGTACTTAATTTGCTCCAACTGTATTTATAGGTTATAATTTCCTTAATAGATTAAAAGGAGAAGAATTCATATGAAACATGATATAAAACAAAGATTTGAAGCAAAAAAAGGGATACACGGTTGTACATTAGCCCGTGTACTTCTCTCAGGCTGTGCAGACTTACTAATCTGGGTATTTTAGGTTATACACCGCATGGCAGTGTATCAAATCATGTTTCTCCTAAAACCTTAAAATTACTAACAAAAGATGTGTTCAGAGGCAAAATAGAGGAGCAGATGTGCAAAGACATTCAGAGGAAATAAAGGGACAATTTTGATCCAGAGAAGTGGAAAACACGAAGAAATTATTAAGGGATCCAAAAGAATACAAGACTAAACTTTTTCCTTGCAAGAACATTCGATAGGAGATAACAAGGGAGATTTAAAATTACGAACTCTTTATTTTCTCTTCTTTTTTTCCTTCTGTTTATGTTTGATTTTTTCTTCAATCATGTGTAATTAAATTTCTTTAGTATCTAGGTAAGATGAACCCTATGTTTACGCTATAACACGTTTTGATTCTTTATTTAATGCAATTGTTTTGATTGACATATTGTGATTCAATTACGTTTTAATATATGTTCTATTAGATCCGGAACATTAGATCATAATTTAATTTTATAACATAGAGATTGAGAAATCATGTGTATGAATAGGTCCACCATAATTGGAAGGAGTTGATTGCAACCCTCAATACATGACAACATAAGTCCTCTAGATTATGGTCAAACCTAATAGTGGAATTCACAAATTGATAAAGCAATCTTAGTACCTTTAACCTGAATAATATTAGTTGATAATTCTAAGATTAGTTGTTAATAGTATCAAGTATCATCATAATATAGGAATTTCCACGATCCAATAGTCAATAAAACAATTGCATAGTAAAAATTCAACTATTTAAGGGAATTCATAGCCACTAATTTCTGATATCAATTGTTTCTAAATGATTTTCTTTGTCTTCTATGTTCTTTATTGCTGCTTAGTTTATTTTAATTATTTAAGCTTTAGTTTTAATCTAAAAATCTGAAATTCAATTCGTAAACTAGATAATAGGATAACAGTAATTACTAATACTCATTGTCTTCATAGGATCAACTCGTACTTGCCCATACTAGCTACAATTACATTGTGCATTTGTAGATAATTTTTGGCATCATTGTCGGGGACTTTGATATTAGGAAAACCTTAGTTTTATTAATATAGTCATTACTTTATTTACTTTTATTTTGGTTTATTCTTGTTTTTACTTTACGTTATTTCATTTGTTAGTTTGTTTAGTTTATTTCTTTAGTTTTAGAATTAGACTCCTGGTCAGTATATGACCTATAGTACATCTAAGGGCTTAATTGAAACATATCCTGAAGTAAAGAGAACAACATAAAGGAATCTTCGTAGGACTAATTTATAAGAATCTGAACCAAACCATCAGCTAGAAAGGTTGGAAGGTCACATAGATACGGAAGAATCTTACAACATGGCAAGCCAACCATGTACAATGTTCAACAATGCTAGGTCAGACCTAACTGGTATGGAATCCAGCATAGTGAGATCGACTGTTTAGGTGAACATCTTCGAGATCAAGCCAAGCATCATCCAGATGGTAAAACAATTAGTCTAATTCGATGGACTCTAGTACGAAGACCCTAACGTGCATATCTCTAACTTTTTAGAGATCTATAATACATTCAAGATTAATGGAGTAAAAGTTGATTCCATTAGACTGCGTCTATTTCCATTCTCCCTAAGAGGAAATGCTAAGCAGTGGCTGAATTCTATGCCATGTTTGTCACTTACTACATGGGAATAAGTGGTGGAAATTTTTTTGCTAAAGTACTTTCCCCTTATTATGACTACGAAGTTAACGAATGACATCTCATCATACTTCTAAACTAAAGGTGAATCACTGTATAATACAAAAGAGAGATTCAAGGAGATGCTTAGACAATGCCCATATCACGGACTACCATTGTGGATGCAAATCCAAACTGTATATAATGGGCTAAGTCAAAACACATGGCAGTCAGTGGATGCAATAGATAAAGGGATGTTAAATAATAAAAAACTTAAGGCTGGCCAATAGTTGTAGAAAACATGGTCATGAACAACTACCAATGGTGCTCGTCTAGAGCACGAATAAATAAGCCAATAAGAGTATACAAAGGAGATGTGGTGACACAATTGGTGAGCCGAGTAGAGGACCTAAGCTAAAAGATTGATAGATTGACTATGGCTCCATAAGGAAGGGTGATGCAATTTGAAGTGTGCGAGTTACATCATTAAAGACATGACTGTCAATCAGTTCACCCAAACATGTGGATTATTTGGGGAATGATCTGAGACCTCAAAACGATCCCTATAATAATACATACAGTCCTAGTTAGAAGAACCACCCCAACTTTTCATGGGACAATCAAAGACAACAAAGAAACAATCCTCTACCTGGATTCTAACAACAAGCAGCATAGCCAAGGAAGCCTAGTATGGATGAGTTGATTATGGAATTCATTCAAGAATCAAGGATAAAACATCAGCAAATGGATGCATCCATATGAAAATTAGAGGTTAGAATTGACCAATTGGCAAAGTTAGCTATGAAGAGACTGAAGAGGAGTTTGCTGAGCACAACTAAAACAAATATTAAGGAAAGAATAATGGCAATCGCTTAAAATACTAAGAAAAAGCTCCAAGAATAAGAGAAGGAAGTGACTACTAAGGGTCACTCAAAATTTAAAGGTGGATAACACCGAAAAAGAGTCAAGGAGTATCGACTTATAATTGCATATCCTATCAAAGAAAAGAGAAAGTAATTGGAGGCAGATTTAGATAAGATCCTTGAGCTTTTAGAACAACTCAAGAATGAGTTTCCTTCTATTAAATCTCTTTTGTAGAGATCAACAAGCACAAAATCATTGAAAGAGATATCATTAAACAAGGAGGACTCAAAGAAATTGGAAACAAAGTGTTGATTAAGGAGAGCTCGAACAAAAAGATTAAACTACTGGAGAAGCAAATTGACCTAGGGAATTTTTATATCCTTTGTACTATAGGTAGTTTAAAAGTGGACAAGGCTTTAGCCGACTTAGGGGTTAGGAATATGATTCCCTATACTTTATTTTAAAAAATGGGAATAGGAGAACTAGAAACAACTAGGACATGTTTCAGATGGCTGATATAACATTAAAACGTCCTAGGGGAATAATAGAAGATGTACCTGTTAAGGTTGATAAGTTCATATTCTTAACCAACTTTATAATTCTTGATATAGAGGAGGATTTCGAACTACCGTTAGTCCGCAGGGGACCATTCCTAGCAATTTCTAAGTCAATTATAGACATTGACGAAGGCAAGTTAAATTTAAGGGTAGGGGATGAAAAGGTGATCTTTAGAGTCTTTGATGTCAAAAGCAATTCTCTTGAATTTTTAGATGTTATTGAGGTTAATGAGCCTTTTCAAGATGTTTTACAAGACTTTACATATAAGGATCCACTAGAATTGTCACAAATTCAAGGGAATAAACCAAAGAAGAAATATGACAAAAAGCGTCAAAAGGTAGCCCACCTACAGGTTATGGAACCCACAGTAAGGCTATAGCAACATAATTTATATAAGCCATCTTGATCGAAAAAGGTACATTGAGCTAAAGACGGAAAAACAAGTGCTGCATGAGAGGCAACCCATGAGTTAGTTTTAGTTCAATTTCAATATTATCTTGTTTTAGCTTTCATGATAGTATAGGTTTTAATTGATTAAATTTTGTTTGAAGTGTTTTAGGATAAAACAAAATTTAAACTTCTTGGGAAGAATTATGCATAATTGTGACATTAGGGGATATGTGTTATGAGTTATAATGTTAATAGGATAGAACAAAATTTAAGCATCTTGGGAAGAATTATGCATAATTGTGACATTAGGGGATAAGTGTTATGAGTTATAATGTTAAAGTGCAAAACTTTCATGTTTGAGCATCAATTTTAAAGTTACAAATGTTTACAAAGGGTTACACGCTTTCTAGACACGTTGGTGTAGTGTTACATATTTTGATACACGCCGGTGTACCAAATCGTTTGACCTTGCAAAGAGTTGTAACTAAGTGACACACACAATTTGATACACAATCGTGTATCAAACTGTGTACGCTCGGGATACACCTTAAAAACTTTGAACATTAAAATTTCTCATTTTTCCTCATGTTTTCTCTCAAAATCACCGATGCTTCCTTTTCTCCCAATCCAATTTTTAGCAATTTTTGGCCAATCTAATGACACCTAAGTAAGTACTTCTTTCAATTTCACTTGTTTATTCTTGTTTAACTAGATGTTTTGCTTTATTTTGGTGAATGTTGTGTGAAATTTCTTGAATTGAGAGTTTCGAGATTTATGCAATTTTTGTAATTTATTTTCTAATTATAGTTTGATAGTTGATTATTTTCGATACCCAATTGATTTTATGACTTAATTGGATAATTTGCATGAAATTTGGGTAAAAATTCATCTTAATTTGCATAAAATTGCGAATTTTGCTCACTATGTGTTTAATTACAATATTTTGCATTTAATTATGGTAATTTTAGAGTTAGATTTGTAATTTACAAATTAAGTTGGTTTAATTAGTTAATTACACAATTTTTAATTTTAATATTAAGATTAATTAGTTTGTTAATTGATTTTCAAATTAAATTTGCTTATTTGCTTATTTATTTATGTACATTTATTTATTAATTATTTCTAGTTGCTTAATTTTTTGTATTTAGTTTGTTTTCGCAATTAATAACATAATGAGGATGATCAAAATTAAATGCGGGGAAAAATTGTCAATTTTCTCATACTTGCTCAAAATTTCAGGCAAAATGACAAGATCACGACATGAAAAGAAAACTCCAAGGAAGAGGCAATTAGGCAAATCCTCCATTACAGTCTAGCCTCTAGAGAGGCCACGAATGCTACTATTCAACTTTGGGGCCTAGGAGGAACAATATTAATGACTGAAGGATAAGAAGTCCAACGTAAACAAATATATCGACTGGGAGGCGTTGGAGCAGGTTGGCTTAGCACAATAAGTTTAAGAGCATATGGAGATCGACACATGGTCCTGATTCTTTGAAATCATGTAACCTTTATATTGAGAGTTCACTTTAGAGGTCTTCTCTACATTCTCTATGGAGAAAGGATGCTATGAAGGGGATCGCCTAATACAGTTCAATTTCAGATGATAGGGGAGATGATTAGATGAGCTACACAGAGTTCTCCATCACCATGGTCCTCTATGATTGGGAGTACGTGAGGAAACCAAAGTACCTAGCATTGTGGACTGATCTTTCATACGGTTTGTCTCCGAGACACTTTTGAAGTAGGATTAACACTAAAGATGACTACGCTTTGAGCAAGGTAAAGGCTTCGACCTTATGTGGTCTAACAATCAGATATGTCCATGATATTTTGAGTCATACTATGAGTCATCGAGGGGATAGCTAGGGAGTCATCGGGAATGTGGATACGTATTGCCTCTAGAGAATGAGCAAGCGGACATCTATTCACCTAAGATATGCACTTGTCCAAATTATTCAGCGTTAAAGTGAAGACAAAAAGGTCGATACAATTTATGTTAGACCTTATCTGATCCGACTGCAAGATGGATGAGTCTGTTCAATCGGCTGCCACTAATACTGGATATTAAGACTATGGTAGTGCTTAATCTAATATTGATGCAACACATGCATATGGTATGCCAATGACAAAGTCCCATGGGAGACATCTACATACTTATTGAGGAGCTCAACGAGCCAGTAGTAGAGGCTAGAGATAGAGCAGAGCAACCACTACAACTACAACCACAACCACCACCACCAAAACAAGATGGCGCATTACCATATGTGGAGGTTCTAAGAGGTCCCCAAGCTAGGTTACACAATCCGACTTAGTTAAAGATAACTTTATTGGGGAAATAGGTAGGCTGGCTTATAGGAATTCAATGAATTTCTAGCCCCCATCATCTAGTGAGGGCACTTTCTTTGGAACTCCTCTACATGGTCAGGATCATCACTATGGGAACCCTCCTTTATCAGACCATCCAAGATCATAGGATGCAGGAGATGCTTATCATTCGTGTTTATTTCTTATTTTCTTTCCATTAATTATTTTTTCTTTAAGATTATATTTAATGATGTTTGTCTTTCTTAATTTCAATTGTGTTATTTTTATTTCTTTTGTTTCTTTTTATCCCTTTTTCTTATATTTTGCAAAGATGCAATCTTAAATTGGATAGATTATAATTCATAAAAATCTTTACATTCAGGAAAGTACCACTAACCCTTCTCACTTATTTTATATGCTTATATTGTGTACATTAGGGACAATGTACAACAAGTGTGGGGAAGTGATTCATGATTTTTAATGATTTCTTTAAGCTTAGTATAATCTTGGTTATAATATTTTATGAACTGATATTTTGACTTAATCAAAATCTATCCATCAATACTATATTTTATTGTTGAGTATTGATTGAATTAATATACAAAAGGATGATAGTTAGAATAAAATTACATTTATAAGTTATATTTTTAAGTATTCATTGATAGCATCAAGTTGAATTACATTGCATATTATTTACACACACATAAGCCCCCTTTTTTTAAGAGCTTTTGAACCTAAGAGCAAAATTTCAAAAATTTTAAACTCTTTTATTTCTTTTATGCATGTCATCATGTATAGTAGAATTATTCTAGAACTTGCTTTTATTTTCCATATAGAGGCCATATTTGATGAATTAGAATCCTTGAAGTAATAAAGGCACTTAAATTCAACAATTTATGTTAACCTATTACTTTGATTATTACCTTACCTATAATTTATCCTTTAGGAATAACCAAGCTGAGCCTAAGCCTTTTTTTCGTTGATTATATCCACATATTAAGCTTTGTCTTATTTTTATTTGAAAACTTTTTATTTTTTAAACCCAAAAATTTATTTACATTACTTGTTTATTTTTGAAACTTGAAAATCTTGAAAGGTCCATTACTTCTTTAATTATGGTACTAAATGCTCAAAAAATGATTTTGATTGACAACAAAAAAGAGCATAAGAAAAGAAGAAAATAATATGGTACCAATGGAGTTGTAATAAGAGGACATGTATATTTGTAACCAAGTTTCATGAAATTTCTTTAGTAAATTTCCTTCAATTTAACTCTCTTTATTATCTCAACCATACTGTACCTAAGCCCCATTACAATCTGTATAAAGACCTTTTTATTTTTGTTTCTAGTTTATACATAAGTGGTGGAGATCTGATAATATTGCAAGCTTATGGTTAGAGTTTTACTATGCATTCATTGAGAATTTAAATACTTTTCACCCTAAACACTTAAGTGCATTCAGTGAAATCTTAGTATGAAGGTAAAGATTTATGCTTTTGATTTCAATGTGATTATTGATGTGATTACTATTACTATTACTAAGGAAGTTAATTTTAAGATAACTTGACTATAATTGTAAGTTAATTTGATTCAATAAGATATGATGAGTTATAGTATAAATGGACCTATCAAGATTAATGAAGGGCAGATGTTGTAAGATTTATAATTTTGATTATAGTTTGCTTGAGGATAAGCAAAAGCTTAAGTGTGTTTGTTATATGCATAATTGACCATATTTATACCCCATATTTGATTTATTTTTGCTTGATATTTTATATTTTTATTTTATATTTTGTACTTAATTTGATCTAAGTGTATTTATAGGTTATAATTACCTTCAAAAATTAAAAAGAGAAGATTTACGATGAAAACATGACATAAAACGAAGATTTGAAACAAAGAAGGGATACACAACTGTGCATCAACCCGTGTACTTCTCTCACGTCATGCATAATCACAAATTCTAGGTTTTTTAGGTTATACCTAGTCTAGTACACGATCGTGTATCTCTCAAAACCTCAAAAGTTACTATAAAAAGAAATGTTAGGAGGCCAAATAGAGGAGCAGATGTGTAGAGAAATTCAGGGACTTTGAGAGGTGATTCAAGGAGCTATTTTGATCCAAAAGGGTGAAAAATGTGAAGAAACCATCGAAAGATCCAAAATAATACTCAAACCTCTATCTTGCAAGAACATTCGATAGGAGATAAAAGTGAAAATTTAGAATTATGAATCCTTTATTTTCTATTATTTTTTATTTCTATTTATGTTTGATTTCGTCTTCCATCATATGTAACTAAAATTCTTTAGTATTTAGGTAAGATGAACCATATGTTTATGCTATAACCTGTTTTGATTATTTTATTTAATGTAATTGTTTTGATTGACATATTGTAATTCAGTTCCATATTTAATATATGCTCTAATAAATCTGGAATATTAGATTATAATATAATTTCATAACATAAAGATTGAGAAATCCTATGTATGAATAGACCCACCATAGTTTGAAGGAGTTGATTGCAATCCTAGAGATAGGACAACAAAAATTCTCTAAATTAGGGTCAAATCTAATAGCGAAATTTACAAATCGGTAAAGCAATCGTAGTTCCTTTAACTTGAATAATATTAGTTGATAATTATAAGATTAGTTGTCAATATTCTCAAGTGAGTTATTAGCATACCATGGGAATTTTTATGGTCTAATAATCAATAAAACAATTGTATAATAAAAGGTCAACCATTTAGGATGATTTGTAACCTAGACACTAATTTTTGATATTGATTGTTTCTAAGTGATTTTCTTTATTTTTTGTGTTCTATATTACTGCCTATTTTATTTTAATTATTTAAGTTTTAGGTTTTAATCTAAAAATCCACAACCCAATTCTTAAAGTAGATAATAGGATAATGATAACTACTAATACTCGTCCTCTTTGTGAGACAACCCATATTGTTAGAACTAGCTACAGCTATATCGTGCACTTACGGATAATTCATAATTGACTAACTAAGTTTAGGTCAATCACCATCAATATTTTTCCATTATTTTGGGGTTATAGTTAAATATTTTCTAAACATTATGGTTTTATTTGTAGACTTTGAAACCTTAAGGTTAAATTTGTCGAATGATGAAAACATTGGGTTCAAAAGTGACCTTTTGTTCAATAATTAGGGATGACAATGGGTTAGGCCTGACCCTTGCCTGCTGAGGTCCAAACCTAGACCGAGGCTTGATTAGGTCCGAGGTAGTGGGCAAGAGCCCAAACCCAACTAAGCCAAAGGTTTTTTGAGCTAGAGCCCAGCTTAGCTCTACTTAACCAAAAAATGTTAAATTATAAGCGTAAAACGACGTTGTTTTCAATAAAACAAAGTTGTTTTCCTTAGAAGGTTTAGGCCTTGGGTCTAGGCAGTTTAAGTCCTGATCGAGCCCAAAAATTAGACCCGAGGCCCAGTCAACCTGTTTCTAGCATGTTGACTTCAAACCGAGCCTAAGCCCAGGCCTATTTGCCATCCCTAATAATAACTAAATTAGAATATCAAATTCTAAAATCTCTAAGATTTTTTCAAACTTTTAAATTTTCAATTGAGTAGCTAATATTTGTATAATCTTAATAACTCAATAATGCGAATTCTCTTAATATTTTGTTGATTTGACTAACATAATTTTTTTTATCTATAACATGTAAGCATTTACATTTTCTTGTTTGTATATTTATTTACTTATTTTATTCTTTACCTTATTATATATTTATTATACTAATTGTTTTGTTACTTATTTTTATATTTATATTTATACGTATTTTTATATCTATTGTAGTTTTGATTTGTTTTATTTTATATTATTATTACTTTATTATTTAATATATACATATATATATATATATGCACACATATATATATATATGTGTGTGTGTGTGTGTGTGTGTATTTTACACACACATATTTTATATGGGTATATTAGAAGCGTACTATTAAATCTTTCTAGACTCAACATATCAATAGGTTGTTGTTGTTTAGGTAGGCATTTATGTTTAAAACAAGTTAATTATCAACTAATCATTCACATGAACTAAAACACCAAACCTAATGTGCAAAAGAAGTTCCAGGCTAAGTATTTTAGTGCACATGAATAATTAGTTGATAATTAACTTTTCACATGGACACCTATTGGTCACAGACCAAAAAGATTCTCATTAACCAAATTAGCAAAATACTAATAGAATTAGCATTGTTAAGGTTATAAAAGATTAGACACTTAATTGAAATATTAAAAATTTTGAATACTAAATTGAAATTTTTTCAAAAAGTTGGACGGTTTATAATATGTTATCCAAATATTATTAAATGTGGGGTTACGTAATAAATCTACGAGATTCAACATTCAAGACTCTTCTAAGAAAGAACTAAATACACTCGTCTATGAAAATTTATTCACAACAACTCCAATACTTAAGTTTTAATTATTTTGATAAAAAATATATTTTTACTTTAACATTTGCACTAAATTATAAGTCAGACTTTAACATTTCAAAATGTTGATTTCAAAATATTTAAATTAAATCCTATATTGAGGAAGCTACATCCAAAAGTTGGAGGAGTGCAGTTCAACAGAGTTCCCCTCACAGAAACCAAAACTTTGCATTAAACCCTGGTGAATAGGGTTGGTTCCCCGCCATTGGAGCTTTTGTAGTTAGGAGCTAGTTCATGGTCTTGCAACTTGGTTGGGTTCTTGTTCAACAAAATACCTTCCGTCCCTTAAGTACAAGCTTGGGAACATTCCAGATGGGGAAGCAAGGGCTTGGATAAAATGTTATTGACTGAAGAGGACTCCTTCATTTTCAAATTCGGGATGAAGGTAGTCTCTCCTTGGTTATGGAAACTGGACCTTGGCACATTGGTGGTCAACCTATGTTTGTCCAGAAGTGGATTCCAGGTAGGGATTGGATAAAAATGGAATTGAGTTCTTTCCTATATGGATAAATTTCGATAATATTCCTCTGGAGTATTGGACATTGGATGGTTTGAGCTTCATTGCTAGTTCAGTAGGCAAACCATTGGCTTTTGATTCTCCCATTGCAAAGCTAGAAAGGATATGTTTTGCTAAAATCTTTGTTAAGGTTGAGATAAGTTATAAATTACTTGGGGCTCTTCCAGTAATGAAGCTGAATGGAGCTGGTGAACTTGTTAGATCTGAAATCAAACTTTCCTACAGCTAGAACCACAGTTTAGCAAAAAAGTACGGAAAGAAACAGACAAATTGTTCAAAACAGGAGACTACTAAGAACTAACGGGAATTGGGGACCCAACGGAGAAAAGGCAATTGGAAACTAATTATCAGAACCAGGACACTCCTGAAGCCAGAGATAAAGCTAAATCCACTGAAACTTCTAGAGAGAAAACCCTGTCTGAAGCTGAAAAAGGTGAGGGAAATCAGAGTTTACCAGATTTTTCTAGAGACAAAGAAACAGAAAAGGAGGAGGAAGCAATTCTGGATACTCATAATCAAAAGGAGATGTTATTGGAGAATTCGACTCCAACAACAAACAGAAAATCTGACAGAAAGAAGACAAAGGCCACAGGGGGCTGGTATTTTCTTTTAAACCAACTCATTCATGATTTTTGGAATATCAAAGTGATGAATGAACCTCTTAAGAGACAAGCAATAAAAGACTTACTTTTGGACAAAAAGCCTTCTACTTTTGGACTGCTAGAGATTATAATTAAAGCTCATAATTTTCAAGAACCTATTAAGTTTTTGAAGTCTAAATGGATTTTGGATCCAATCATCAGTATCACTACAATGGTAGAATTGTTTTTGCCTATAATAGGGATAAGGTACAGGTTTCTACTATTAGCTGCCCTGACAAGTTCATTCATTTGGAGTGCAAGAAATGGATTCCCAGTTGCCTTTGAAATGACAATTATTTATGCCTCTAATTTTGCTTTCCAGAGAGCAAAGTTATGGGAGGATCTTGTTGCTATTAAATCACACATGGTTAATCCTTGGATTGTTGCAGGATATTTTAACTGTGTCCTTTATCACTCAAAAGCCCAAAGTGATACTGTGAAACATAATGCTTTAGGTAGAGAGCTGAAGTTCGTATAAGGTCTACTGGGAATATTTGACTTAAGGTTTGTTGGTTATCACTTTACCTAGAATAACCAGCAATAAGGCAAGAGCTTCACAAGGAGAAAAATTTATATGGCATTGGTTAATCAAGCTTGGATAGGCCTTTGGCCTAATTCTATTACACACTTTAGTCCTCCTCTCTTTTCAGATTATTCTTTCATGGAAATGATTGAATCCCAACAATTGGCTCTAAAAATGCTCCTTTTAGATTCTTTCATTTCCTAGTAAATAAGGAGGGATTCATGGTTTTAGGAAGAGATGTTTGGGGCTTTGGATTCCAGGATGCAAGTCCTTTCAACTAATGAGGAAACTGAGGATGTTGAAAGCCAAGCTGAGTGTTTTCTCAAGGTTAGTGGTTTTTCTTCTTCTCAACGGTTGCAGGATGCAAAGGTGAAGCTTAAGAACTTACAAGATTTGTTTTATATGGATCCTGGTAAATTGGAATTGAAGCAGAGAGAGATTAAAGCACTTGAGGGGTATTTTAGGGCCCTTCAAGATCACAGTTCCTTAATGCTGCAAAAGGCAAGGATAAGTTGGTTGAATTTAATATTCGTAACTCCATTCTTGCCAGAAGGAATACTAATAAGATTCATTGCCTTCTTGTTGATGATAATCAGTTAATCATAAATCCAACCTCTATTCAAGTAATGGTGTATGACTTTTGTAAGGAGCTTCTTAGTTCATTAATAAGATGGAGCTTGGAATGAGCTTGTAAATGGCTAATCCTTCAAATGTTGTTCTAGAGTAGCTTGAGTTTATAATTTCATTTCTTTGCACTATTCACTATTTGCTTTTACATATTCTTCTAAGTAAAGTTATTATTTTGCACTATATACCCTAAAATCGAACCTCCATTCTGTTTTTTTAAAACAGTTGTCGATACAATGCTCATATTGTATCTCAATAAATTCTCCTTTAAAAAAACCACTCATATTGTACTAACAAAGTAGGAAGGAGAATAGAAATTGAAGAAAATCGTTGGTCTTCTAAGCTAAACTAACACTAAAAATATAAAACTTTTGAAAAGAAAAGGGTATACTAAAGATGATTGTCAAGATTGAATTGGCAGATATTATGGATAAAGGTTCAAATCGTGTTGGGAAAATAATCCACGAAGGAGACTGGATCGTTTGCTAGGTTGAGTATTCCAAAGATTAGGATTTATTAAGTTAAAATAGAGTTAATGTTAAATTAAGGTTATTTATGTTCAATTAATTAAGGTTATTTATGTTCAATTAATTAAGGTTGTTAAGCATTAATATTAGTTGAGATTATTATGATCAGTGATATCTAATTATGGTTAAGAAGGATTAATATAAATTTATGGATAATTAGATTCATAACAATTTAAGTTTTATTAAAATGAGTATTTTTCATAGTGCCATATGGCTTTTATATGGCATTTTAGGACTTGTAACACTTAATTGGCATAGATATAATCTCATCAAGGGTTTTATTAATTTATGTTAAATTTGAACATATTAAGATTCTTCTTGAATACTTCGAAATGTTAGAATCTAACTTATACTTTAGTGTAAATGTTATTATGAAAATTGTTTCCTTTTCCTATTATTTTTAAGTAAAATTAATTTTGAAGTTGTATTTGTATGTAAGCCTTCACTTATCTACACACACACACACATATATACACACACACACATATAGGATATAACAAATTTCAATTCGTCATCATTCTAATATTTTAGGGTAGACTCATATTGTAAATTACAACTAAAATTAAAAATATGAGTAACATAAAAATTTTTAAATTATGCCAACTTAAATTTAATTGGTTCAATTTCCTTTAATTTTTGTTAATCCATTTATGCTTTGATGTTGAATTATCAAGTTATAATAATTATAATGGTAACCCATTTTAAATTGATTATATTTGTAAAATATATGACAATTTTATTAAGTAAATACATATTTATTATATTATAAATTCATATTAATTTAAGAATTGAAGAATACCTAATTCAATTAATAAATTTTGCATATTCTTAATATTATTAATTTATAAAATTTTCATTAGACTACTAATTCAAATGGATTAAGATTTTCAGTATCAGGAATTTATCTTTGGCTTTTTAATGGAATAGTTATATATTTTTCTTTAAATCCACACTTTTTTAAATAGTGATTTAGGTTGATAATCTTGTTTTCAACAGGTAAAGTTATTTTTGCGATGATCGAAGAAGAATGTTTATTATTGCATTATTGGGTTCATCCTTTAGAATTTCCTCTTTTATAATTAAAGGAATTTCATTTTCAATACCACAGTAGAGAGCAGATTCTTATGTAATTAACCCTAAATTCAATATGACACGGGACTTCTCTTATGATTTGGATCTTTTTTATTTCATTCTCTAATTTTTAAGAACTATCATTTACTCCCCTAAAATTTTGTTATTGTTTTATTCATACATTATGGCATCATTCTTCATTTAAAAATCTAACAAGTAATAGAGAAATGACATAATGTATATTGGTCAGTTGTTACATTGTGCCTCAAAACACATCATGTTGTTTGTCATTTCCAAACCACACAATGTCACATGGATTGATTAAGGATCCAATAGGCATCATTTGAGCAGTTGTTCGATGAGTTTGTAAACTCATATCACAGTAATAATCAAAGAGTTTTGAGTTCTAAAGACACAGAAATTCAAAATAACAAAATAGATAGGTATGTCAGAATCACAACCACTTTGTACAAAGAAATGAAGAAGATTTTTGTGGTGAAGTTTTTGAGAAAATGTTTGCAGTGTAAAGAGTTGGAGTCAATAACCAAAGAGTAGAAGATTATGGATCTTCAATGGAAGATATTTTGGCAGAGACAAGACGATAAGGGGGTGCTTGGTTGATAGATTTGGGAAGATGTTAATAAGTATGAAATGAAAAGTTAGTGGTTGATTGTTGATTATTATTATAGGAGTAATAGTTTGATATCTCACTTTTGAGGAATCCTCCATGCCCTCTATTTAGCAGAGGAATGAAACTCATTCCTTAATAATGACTCTTTTCTAAAAAATATTTTAATACTAATTAATTAAGAAATAAATAAATAAATAATTAATTAATTACAATATAATTAA
>JANIPM010000231.1:41675922-41686224 GCA_027478405.1 Erythroxylum cassinoides
TAGAAACAGGATGATAAAATCAAATATGTTTTTATTTTTATTTTTTATTACAAATCTCAACCAAAGAAGTTCTTATTTTCAGTATTTATATTACAAAACTCAACCAATCAAAATTTTGTTTTTTAATAAAAAACAAAAACAGAAATAAAAAAATCAATAAAAGCGCAACCAAATAGGCCCTAAGTTTTACATGGGATGAAAACCAAAAATCACAACAAAAAATTAGAAATGTAACCAAATCGGGCGCTAAGTTTTACATGGTATGAGAATATTGAAAATTAATTTATTTGTTTGTCATTCTTAAAATATTATTNNNNTCTCATTATAATTATTTAAAATAAATAATTATTATTTTTAGTATAATACAAAGTTTTTTATTTTTATAAACCTTTACTTTAATATAAATAATTTTTATTATTAAATCCAATATATTTATTATTGTAAAAAACCAACAAATTTATCTTGTTAAATATCATACTTAATATATCTATTTCTACGCACTAATTTTATTTACTAAATATTATTTTATTAAAAATTAAAGGGCTGGTGGCGTATAATCTTTTACTTATTTTTAACAAAATATTAATGAATCTAAAACACTTAAATTCATTTCGTTTGATTTGAAATTGTATATTATATAGTTTAAGTCATAACTAAAAAATATTTTAATTAAAATAGTCCAAAATGCTCATTCCTCACCCCTAATTTATCCTATATTTTCTGGCAGAAGAAAATATCAAATTTGACGATAGAATCAAGCGCGTGGGGCTAAGGTTGCTGCAATATGGGAGAATTGGCACGCTCACATGAAAACAAACAAAGATTCTACAGATTCTAATACGTGGCAACAAAGCCACCAAACTGCAGAAAGCGTCCAGGTGCTTTGTTCAGTGCATTGACAGTCCTTAGATATTCAAAGGACGGCATCAGAAAGTCTAGGAAAAGAAAAGTTTTGATTTTGTGTCCTAAATAAGCCATGGAGAATTTTGGACCTCAAAAAATATTGTCTGGTTAGGATCGGTACAGCTATCAGAAAATCTCACTTTCCTAGCACTTTCTTGCTTCCGTCTCTTCACACTTTGTGTTTCTTCAAGCCTCCAGCTTTCAAACTTCATGAACCTTGACTACAGTTGAAGAATTCCCGCTTTTTGTTGGATATCCATCAATTTTTACTGGGTATCTCTTTTTTCCTTAAAAGGACATCTCCTAACTTGAAAAAGTTGCAACGTTGATCTGGGCTTTTGATATTTTTTAAGTTACAATCATTCCTGGGAAGAAGCATGGTGGTACTGGTAGGTTCATCCATGGTGGACTCGCATACTAGTCCTTGCTTGTGTTTGGACGCACTACCAACTACTAATATTAGTCTCAAGAACAGCGGAGACTTGGTTTTGCCGAGGAATTCGATGAAGGGGAAGCAATATGGGATATTACGGAGTTCTTTTGTGGATTCATGGCAGGACTGCAGGCTATCTTCGAGACCTATATCGGATACTATAAGCAAATGTTGGAGGAAGCAGCGGAAAGATAGGAGACTTGTGGTAGTCAACGAAGTGGCAGGGCAATATGAAGATAGTTTCGAGGATGTCAAGACAGTAAGGCGTGAAACTTAGCATAACCTGCTTCAATTAATTTTAATGGCAATGAGCTTGGAATCAATCTGATTGACCTAGTTGTTCCTGGCTGCAGCAAATGCTCAACTATTTCACGTACAAAGCTGTCAGGACTGTTCTCAACCAGCTCTATGAGATGAATCCAACGAAGTATAGGTGGTTCTATGAGTAAGTCTCTCGTTCTGACAAACCCTTATCACTTGATTACGCGTTTTCATATGACGTATTGATGTGATTTAGTTACCTGGATGGTGTTTTCCCATATCTTCACGCTTTGGCAGTTTTGTTGCTTCCAATAAACCTGGAGATGGCAAACGTTTCTTACGCATCCTCGTCAAGGTTTATGTTCTGTTCTGTCACACTCGCACTGAATTCAAAATCCATTGAAATAAGTAAGCTTTAGCTTCTTTTCTGCATATTTGCTAATGACAGGAGAAGCAAGACCTTGGTGAAAGAGTGATGATTACTCGGCTTCATCTGTATGGAAAATGGGTAAAGGTTAGCTAAAAAACCTGTTTCTTTCGCTCTATGACATGATGTCAAACATACACGAACAAGTGACAAAAGCTTACTTCTTTCTTGTAGAAATGTAATCACGCTGAAATATACAACGAAATTTCCAATGAAAACTTGGAATTGATGCGTGAACGGCTCATGGAGACTGTGAAATGGCCTTCAGATGACACCAACACAGAGAAAATTGGCTGAAGAATTGCTAGATTCACGTGGCCCACCCAACTCTTTACCATTGGACTAGTGTTCGGAGGTCTCTGGTTTAGTGCCAATCGGTCTGGTTACAAGAACCGGATATTTCTTATTTTTTCAGTTGGAACGATGTACATAGAAGTTACCTAATTTCGAATGTCTCGCAAAGTTTTATGACAAGAATCTAAATGGACTTGTGCTTACTTTATCATGAACGAGGTTGCCCATCTTTCATGTTCAGGGTTCAGGCTCCATATGGTATGATTTATTAAATAATTTTTTGGAAACTCTAGGAATACAAGATATGAGAATTCTTCAGAATGTAACATAAATACAATAATGATACTACCAAAGATAAGAGTAAAACAAGGTCCTACTCTTCAACCTGTTCACCCAAGCCTTTGTCCTTAAACATCCCTTCCTGGACATCAACGCCTTCTTTATACTTTGCATGAAATTTAACTAAATACTAGGCCCTGTGGATCTCCTGGATAAATGCCATCATTCGTCCAAAATTGAAACCAAATCTCACTGGCAATGGAACTTCAACTGATACCGCGTTTAACACATATTACACAAGGAGCTTGTATACACGACAAGATTATTTCGGAGAACTTGCATCGTACGGCTATGATTATCCCATAGTGCTCTAGAGAACAAGCAATTCAGGAAAATTTCTATTGCTTATGTTAACGTTGTTATCATTTCAGCCATGAATATCAGATTCCTACGGATTTCTTCAACCTAACTGTTGGTCTATCACATAATAGCCTCATCAAATGAAATAGTTCACCCATCCGACATGTGAAGAATGGGGAATGGTAGAGCATTTCAGAAATCACATGGAATTGTACAAGATTCATTCCAGAAATTTGCATGGTTGAACTTAAAGAATTAGTACAGTATCTCTAGAACACAGGAGACCTTGAAGGTAATCAGATCGGATGTACAAGAATATACAAACTGCACTAACTGAAAAATCCAAAACTGCCAACAAAAGGGGAAAAAGAAAAGGAATGCCTTGATTAAATAGTAATACCTGTTTCCATAATGCAACTTCAATGGAACTCGGATTAATTGAACGATTGAAGTTTGCATTTTTATACCAGCATCATTTCCTAGGGAATAGAACACTGAAGAAAATGTTGCACGAGTTGCACTTAGTAAACATTATTACAAGTAATTAAGCAACTCCAACCATTTTCTGCAAGTCAAATTGTAACTCTTTCTGAGCGAGATAGACAGATCACGTGATTTTTATCAAAAGGTGATCACACATATCCAATAAATAGAAGATAATTTTCCACTTCAACAATGAAATACAACAAGGGCTGGAAGATGCTCAGTTTTTACAGAAAAAAACACAGTTCCTCGAGGCCTACTTCTAGACCAAATTTTACCTGACCAAGATCTTAGCTGAAGCACATCTTCTCCAAAAATGCTGAACCTATCTTACAAAATAACGTCAAGATCAAAAATGATAAGCTCTTTCCTCCACTAGCTCAGAGGGTTAACAAAATATAACCATATGAAGTAATCACCGAAAATCATACGACTGATTGAGTACCATTTTAACACGGAACTGCACAAAAAAAGAACACAAAAAAATGGTTTAGCGAACACTGGGACTGCTTTAAAAGATGGCCAAAATGAGATATAAATGTAGTAACCTTGACGTCTAGGCATGGATCATTGACCATGCTAGTTACTTGAGACACTACGCCAGCATTTTGAAGTTTTACAAATCGAGCAACTGCACCAGGACAAGATGGGGCCGTGAGGTTTACCACAACCCAGACAGCAGCTGTACGTAACCTGCTGTCATGGCTCTCCAAGAACTTGATAATAAAAGACTGGGTTCCATCATTTGCTTGGGCAAGAAGACGGTCCATAACAGCGTCCTTGTGGAACTCATTTCCACTTGCAACATTGGTTAGCACATACATTCCCTGCATGAGAAATGATTGTTTGACATCTCAGAAGTTGAAGAGGTATATAAAAAGCACCCAAGCCAACCTGGCAGCACAGTTTTCAACTGCAGAATGACAAGGAAATTGGTTCTTAACTATTAAATATGCTCCTCAAATTCACAACCATGGACTTGAAGAAAAAACTACCACCATTAAGGATTTCTTGCAAGCTTCAAGGATTTTCCAACCAAATTAAGCTGAATAATTAAACCATTCCATAAAAAAAGCAAGCACAAAACAGAAGTCCAACCTGTATTCCAATTTCAGCTTTTGAAGTTCTCTGTAATTGCCTTCCAACAGCATCTAATATAATGCCATCTTCAGAAAACACATATTCAACAGAGTTTATACATCCATCAACAAGGTTCCTAACAAGTGCCAATGCTTGCTCTTGAACAGAAGGCTCAGTGTCTACAGTTCAAATGTGAACTGGCATTGGTTTATGATTGAATGTAGATTATATGCATAACTAAAGGTTCAAGAAATAATAAGTACCACATATAAGGCTAGCTAACAAGGAAGCAGTGAGCTCCAGAAAAATCCCTTCTTTACATTTTTCATCTGACAGGAAAACCATGTTCCTCAAAGCCCACAGTGCATTTAACCTGACCACTGAATCCATCGATTTTGAAAGCTGAGCAAGATGCTTAACACCTCCATATTGGATAAAAGTTGATTTACGTGTTGTAAAATCGATCAATATATTGCTAATAGTTCCCAAAGCTGCAACCTGGATAAAAGGAAATTGTACTATATTTTGTAAAACATAATCAAGCTTGGAACAAACAAACAACAAAAGGAAATTTAAAAAAAGAAAATTATTTTTCTACTATATTTTTTCAATTTCAATCGCCCTCCTCGAGTTAAAAACTTTTTGTTTGAGGAATTCAACCTAGTAACTATCACCAAAAAAATTGAATTGAAACACATACCTGTATGGAAACCGAAGAATCATGCAACAGCTGGATCAAAGGAATTATTAGCTTTTCGTTCATAAAATAGCCTGCACACAAGTTCTAATTTAACAAGTATCAGTAAAACTGTTAAAGCATAGGCATAAGACATGCTAATTCAAAATTTAGGAATTGTTGTATCACAAACCTTGATTGAGCGAGTGACACTTCTTAAGCAAATACAAGATGCAGTGCGCACATCAACACTGTCATGTGTCAATGCATCAGCCACCAATTTCAAACCCTATAAATTTAAGAGCTTCTATCAGAAGTAGGAAGCTGATAAAGTAATCTTTACTTATCCTCACGTCTTTAATTACATCGTTAGTCCATCATCTATTCTCTTTAATACCAAGAATGCAAATTTTTATGCTGCATTTCAAGTAGCATAATATCAAAGTTAATTCTCAAATTAGAGAAAAATGATCATCATGTCCCAGGACCTGACCATCTATTCTTTTGGCCCCAGTAAAATCAATTACGGAACTATGGCATCATGGTGAAGGTGTTAGTATAAGTTCACAAAGGTGTTCTTCTCAAAAACTAGAGATAGAAACTAAAAATTTCAAAGATAAAGAGCTCAGACCTCCAAGAAACAGTCTTCATTCTTAAGCACATTCAAACTCTACTTAGTTAAATCTAAATGATAGGATAGCAAATGCAGTTTCAAATAGAAATAAGCAACATTTTCTCCAGTCACTGTTCTAGGACTATAAAATGACTATAAATTAACAGTAAAGATTTCATAAATCAGCCATACTGAGTGATTTTTGCAATTATAGTAATGGATTGCCTTTACTTTCTTGTACATTAACTTTCCAGTAAATTAATCAATTGGAACAATTTATGCATTGAACCGACAATACACATTAGACATACAACGGTAAATGATATAAACCTAAAATCAATCAGGTTCAATTCAAGAAGCATGCAAAATCAACTGTGGATAGGATAGAAAGGATTGCTAATAATGAACTATATTAAATAAAGACCTGCAACGATAGAAATTTAGATCTGCAGGTCTCCAACTTTGAGCATAGATCAGCCAATGCCAGCAAAACACCTTGTAAGCGTTTGGGATGCAATTGACCTTTCTGAAAATGGTTGCATAACTTATCAAGAGCATTTGCCTCAAAAGCTAGTTTCTGAAGATCCTCCTTTTCTGCAATTAAGCTAGAAAAAACAAAGGATGCTTCATCTCCGACTTGACCAGGATCATCAAGAAGCTCAAGTAAAAGATCTACCATTCCAGTTTTGATTACTAAATCTTGCAAATGTTGAGGGGAGGTATTTCTCAGAACTATCAAGCACACGCATGCAAGCAACCTTGTGCGGGGATATCTATCTTTAGTTAATTCAATAATGGAACTCAGCACCCTTCCCCTTTCTAATCTCACAAACTCCGATATGACATCAGGGTTGTTCTTAAAAACTGCAGCAAGAGACTCTAAACTTGCATCTCGTTGACTAAGAGATCCTTCCAGGAGGCTAACAAGCTTCTTAAGAACCCCTGCATCACACAAAGCTCTCTGCTCCTCATTTGTGGTACACGAATGCGTAATGATACTTGCACCTAGACCTGTTATATTTTCGCTTGCACTGTTCAATAAGGAAAGAAGAAATTCCATGTTTTTCTCTTTAAGAAATTCAAACTTTGGTGCCTTTTTAGATTGATAAATCATCCTCAGCGAACGAGCACCAGCATCGGCCACCTGAACACCAGACAAAGCGACGCCATTAACAGTCACATAACACATTAAAAGAAAAAACATGTCCAAATCTTTTCCTTCACTTTCCGTATCCATTTATCATCGGCCAAACAGCAATCTTTAAACAAACAATCAAATCCAACATAACCTCCACACTCTAATTTTAACTTCTATTTCAAGTATTTTAAAATTCAAATCCAAACGCTAAGTAAGCGAATTGCAGTTACTTTGTAATCGGGAACCGAAAGCAAGCGAATTAGGTGGGAGAAAACTCCGGCGTCAAGAACTGCTCGGACGCCGGCGTCGAAGCCGCAAGCGAAGCTGCCAAGTGCGGCGGCGGATTGGACGAGAACGTTGCTGGTGTACTTATTGGCGATGCTGATATCGTCTCCGCCAGCGAATCGAGAATCGACTTCGGCTAAGGTGGCGGAGAGGACGGAAGCGACGGCCGGAATGGCGCCAAGTTCGAGGAAGGAAAGTTTCTTGGTGCGATTGCCGATGATCTGATTCTTGACCTCTCTAAGGGCCTTGAGCTTGATTTCAGGTTCCGGAGACGACAGTCGGCTCACAAGATCCGTCGGGCGCTGCTGTGAGAGGGCGGAGGATGTGGTTGTAGTTGGCATGACGACGGAAGCGACGGTGGTGAATGCTGCCGGCAATGGAATTGCATAAGAGGGGGAAAAAACAAGCTCCACCTGCGAAGAGGTAAAACAAACTTTGAAGGGACGATCAAGAGTAATTATCAATAATGATATCGTTACTTATGGGGTGGACGGTGGACACTGGACGGCGCACTCTTAAATAAATAAAATTTTCATTAATAACCATATTTATCAAATTCTGGCGCTTTGCTTTTTATTTCTTTATTTCAGTAATGTATAATATCTTAGAAGGTATAGAAGATATTACTTTAGCTTATACAGATGATATTACTATAATTTCAAATACCGATAAACAAGATCATTTGCAAAAAGTCAAACTTGTCTTCAAAAGTGTCAAGAAAAATGATTAATTCTAAGTAAAAAGAAAGTTAAAATAGCACAACAAAGTATTTTATATTTACGTATAGAATTTTATAATTAATTTTTAAAATTATAACCCAACATTCTTGTCAAAATATAACAGTTTCTCGATATTTTAAAACATAGAACTCATGTACGAATATTTAATTATATATCATATTAAGGCTTCTTCAAAAATTTTGTTAAAGAAAGAAAACGGTTACAACTCAAATGTAGTACCAAGCATAAGTGAAATTGGACTATTAAAGATACAAATATGGTACGTATACTAAAGACTAATTTAAATGATCAAATCATCGAAATTATGAATAGAAATTTAGCATATAAAAAAATAAAATTTAATACTCGTCTAAAATTAGGAATCCCACTAATATCACATAATTTAGATGAAACAATTGCTTGAAAGTTTTTGAATTCTTTTTTATATTTAATTTGTTTTTATTATGTTTTTAGGTCTTAATTGTCTTCAAAGGCGAAAAGAGTAGAAATTTGATGGAATTGAGGCAAAAAATTGAAGGATTGAGGCTATCCTTGAGGGACATGGCCATATGGATGGACACGATAGTATCTTATACCATATAACTTTTTGGAATTGTATTTTTGTGTAATTTTTGAATAATTGAGGTGAGGTTGAGGGACACGATCATGCACATGGTCATGTGGGTGATCGTGTTCACTATGTAAATCCTAATTTTCAAGTTATGAAAGGGCAAAACCTAGAGAAAAAGAGGGAGGCCAGAGAGGAACTCTGTTGGACCCCGAATTTTTTTTATGATGTCATTAAGCATGAATCGTGATAATTATGTGTTTATGGCTTAGTTTGATTACATTTGGGTGTGTTAATGGTTAATTGGAGTATAATTGAGATTAATTAGGGTTTAAATAGGAATTAGAGGATTAAATTGTGTAAGGGCATTTTGGGAAGTTTACTTAAGTTGGTGTGGGTTAAGGCTTATTAGGAGGGGTATTTTGGTCTTTGACCACCCTATGTAGGTTTTAAAGAAAGAATTAGAAATAGAATAGAAAGAAGAGAAAGAAAAGGAAAAAGGGAAAGAAAGAAGGAGAAGTGCCGTAGGGGAGAAGAGGAGGAAGAGATAGGGTTTTCGATTCTTGAGGTTTTCCGACAGTTTGGAAGCGTTTTCCGGTAAGTTTTACTTCGTTTCTTCTTGCTTTGAGTTGGATTAAACCTAGTATAGCTTGGTATGGTGTAAATCGATGGTTTAGGGTTTTTGGGGAAAATGGTATGAAATCTTTGGGTTGATGTGTTTGTGATGGATTTGAAGCTTAGAATGGGTTAGAAATGTAGTAGAGGACTTGATCTATAGCTTGGTTGTGTTGCATTTGGATTTGGAAAGGATTTAAGATGGAAAATGCAGGAAATCTGGGTTTCGGAGTCGAGCTCCAGACCCGCACGTCGCGACGTGCGTATGAACACGCCGCGACGTGTGAGGAAGGTGAGCTACGTCGCGGCGTGTAAATAATTTATTCGCCGCGACATGTGAAATGCTGTGGACGTCGAGACGTGCGAAAGGAGACGTCGCGACGTGCGACATTTGTTCGCCACGAGGAGCAGACGTCGCGGCGTGTGCAAGCCACGGCGCATGCGTGCACGCCGCAGCGAGCACGATTCGTTCGCCGCGGCGAGCGCTCAGACGTCGGCGAGCCCCCCCTTTGTCCGAAAGTGAGATTTTTAGTATTTAGGGCATATCTTTTGGTGCGGATGTCCAATTAGGGTGATTTTGGATTCGTTGTGAACTAGAGCTCAAGGACTACAAGTTCTATGAAGAAGGGAAGTTCAGAATTAGTCTGTAAGGGGTCGGAATTTTAGGAGGAGGTCGAATGTAGACTTTTAATGCTTTAGTTTTGGCTTTCCAAGCTTTGATTATTTTCTGTGGATATTGATTAAATAGGAGCTTGGTTGCTTATAGGGAACCAAGCCGATTTGACCCAATCGCAAGAGGAAGGACAGCAGTGAGTCGACTACTCGAGCGATCTTAGGTGGGTAATATACTTATAGTTATTGTGTGATTACGCAATTTCTTGCCTATGTATGAATATATGTTATACGTTATGCATGTTTAAATGTGATGAATTGAATGACCTTGATTGCATCTATTTTGAAAGAATCGTAGGAATTGATAGCATTATATTCTGATTCTGAGCATGTTATGCCTCGACTTCGATCATGGATTTTTGAATAAATGAGAAGTATGAAAGCATATCATTGATAAAATGATTATGAACATGATTATGTGCTTTTGTTTGGGCGAGAGTGGAACCATTTCGTTCGTCACGTGCACGTAGACAAGAGCCTTCTCCCGGCTGCCCGC
>JANIPM010000231.1:41762662-41777722 GCA_027478405.1 Erythroxylum cassinoides
GCTTGGTTGTTATAGGAGACCAAGCCGACCTGATCCAATCGCAAGAGGAAGGACCGCAGTGAACTTGGATTATCAAGCGATATTAGGTGGATAATATATTTATAGTTGTTGTGTGTATGGGCAAATTGTTTTGCTTGCTTGCATGAGTGTGTGACATTACATGTTTTGAATTATGGAAATTATTGCAAATGCATTGTGATCATGATTATGTATTGCCTTGAAAAACATTATGGCTTTTGGTATGAATGAAAAGGATAAAGAAACATGATGATCATGAAAAGTATGAAAGCTTTGATAAAATGATTGAGCATGAAAAGAATGAATATGTGCTTTGTTTGGGCGAGAGAGGAACGTTTCGTTAGTCACGTGCACGTCGACGTATAGCCTTTTCCCAGCTGCCCGCTTGAGGCCACAAGATCCTGAGAAATCAGACTCGTTTTGTTCACGGTATAAACTTCGGTTTATTCGTTTTGTTCCACGGAACTCTCGAGCCATTTGTTTGTGCATTGCATCCTTGAATTGTCAAGCTTGTTGCATAAATTGAGTGTTTGTATCGAAGGTTAAATGATATGCTGTGTTGATGTGATGGCATTTTTAACTACGAGTTTTGAGCACCATTTTCAAATATGACGGAGAATTTTGGGAATAAAGCATTTTGTGAATTTATTACAACTTTTATACGAAAATAAACATTTCAATGGTTTTGCTTGTTTCTTCGTTATAAACCTGTTACCCACGAGCTTTAAGCTCACCCCCTTCATTCCCATCTCCATGTAACGAGCAGGAGGTCGGATGAAAGGGAGTTCAAGCAACTGTTTAGTTCTGTATTTGATGTGTTTAAGAGAGATTGTAGTAAGACTAAGATTTGAGACTTTTGTTGAGAAATTATTTCGATTCTGTATCTTGTGTATTCGGATATTGATATTGATATTGTATTGTGGCTTGGCATGCCATTAGAGCTTGTAAAATTTTATTCTTTTGATGTTAGTGAACTATGCATGGATGATGTTGAGTGGGATTATGACTTACATATGGCTAAGGTTGAATGGAAATTAAAGTATGCTTGAGGAAGTTATCGATTTGAGATGATAAATCACGAATACGAATTATGGATATATATATATATATATGTATAAATGAGATGTGTTATGGAAAAAGGAACGTAGAAATGGTGCGCGACTTTAGGCTTCACAATTTCTTTAGAATTACGCAGACGATTATGGTTTACGAGTTAAATTCCAAAAATGGGATTCAATACGGGTGATATCAAAACAAGGAGAATCACAAGGAACCACGCTCCAGTATGACGGTATTTTGTTAAGAGTTAGATCCCGGAGACAGGATCATCATGATTGGCATCCGCAAGAGGAGATTGCGAAGGAATAGAACGATGATAGTTATGACTTTTATATAAGAGTTGGGCTCTGGAAACGGGGTCCAACAATTAAGGTCTCGAAAACGTAGTTGAATGAGCTGGAGGAACCTCAATTTGAAGAAAAATAGGTTGTTTCTTGTCGGGAAAGGGAGAGATGTCGTAAGAATTAGAATCGGTTTTTCAACAAAGCAAAAGAGTTTTCCGATGGAAGGTAGAGAGAGAAAGCAAAAAGAGGAGGGAGAAACAAATAGTGGATGAGAGAGAGAGCTACTGGTAAGGGAATGACATAGAAAACATAAAAAGAGCCTAAATAAGATAATTTATAGTTTTATAGAGCAAAAGGGAAACATAAAAATGGTGATATTTTATTTTATTATTGATAATTATTTCTTTTTTAATTTTGTTTCATAAATAAATTTTCTTTTTAAAAATTTTTCTAGAAATTAACGATCATGAAGTACAATTACGAAGACAATGATATTTTTATTAAATTTTCCTTTTTATTTATTAACAGTCAAAATGTATTCCAAGCTTAAAATAATTTTTATTGTTGAAATAGAGGGCATAATGAAATAAAGCAAAAAATACAGGGTTTAATGTATTTTAATCAACAAAAAGCTAAAAGGTTTTTTTGTCCAAAAAAATGCAATATGTATAATTGTGGTGATGTCATTATGATACATGGGTAATTTTTTTTTAATTCTAAGCTCCTTTGACTACTGGTCAAAGAGATAATAAGCCCATTTTTAAAATAGAAGGGGGGCATAACGTACCAAGGGATAAAACATAGGGGTTAAATGTATTTTAGCCTTCCTAAGAATTCCTAATGATGATGTAATGCTAATGTTTAGTTTGAAAATATAAATTTGGAATGACAAAGGGATAACTAACAAAAAGATCACATAATTATATGGATTCCTTAAGGATATTTTTGTCCAACATCAAAATTTGAGAGAAAAGATTGAATGCTTGATGATTTTATTATTTGTATTCGTGTATATATACAAGCTTGACCTTCTATCTTGGCCATAGATCAGATATTGTTTTGATCTAATAGTCAGTAGTTATAACAAATTTTACAGATATGAGTCAGTTAACAAAGAAATGTTTCTCTATTTTGCAGGTTCATAGAGTTCCTTCTAGAATGTTGTAGTGAGCTATAGATGAGCTGGGCTTGTCCACAAGTTTTTGTTGTGTGGGTTTTAATTACTTGAGTGGGCTTGTCATGATTTAGTGATCCAGAGACTTTAGCAGACTTGTTAGCTTCAACATTCCCTGTCAAGCGATAACGGGGATGAATAGAGATGTTGAGCTTAGAGAGGAGTACTAACGACTGGATCGTCATGAGTAGCTTAGTGAGTAAGTTTGCTAACTAGTCTTCTATTTTTAGGTATTGAACATCTAATTGCACAGTTGAAATTTTGTCTTGTATGAAATGTACATTAATTTCGATGTGTTTTGTACGAGCATGAAATACGGAATTTTGGGCAAGAGATCGAGTCCCATTATTAGCACACCAAAGAATCGGAGTATGAGGAAGTGAGAACCCCAATTCTTTGAGTAGTGAATGTAACCATAGCACTTCTGTGGACATATGAGCAAGTGCTCTATATTCTGCTTCGGTGCTTGATCGAGCAACTGTGGTTTTCTTTTTCAAACATAAGAAGACGAGGTTACCCACTAGGAGGACACATCCGCCGGTTGTGGACTTCCTATCGTCGGGAGTCCCTGCCTAATCAGAATCACTATATGCATGTAGTGATAAGGGCTGTGATGATGGGCGAAAATGCAAAGCTAGGGAAGTGGTGCCTTTAAGGTAGTGCAGAAGTCGCTTATAAGTTTGCCAGTGATGGGCGAGTGGATTGGCAAGAAATTGGGTTAGATGATTAACTATGAAGCTAATATCAGGTCTTGTGTTACATAGGTACTGGAGCGCACCAAGAATACTGTGGTACAACGTTGGGTTTTCAAATGGAGCACCATCATGAGTTGTGAACTTGGTGCCAAGGGCAAGTGGAGTAGGACAAGATTTGCAATCAGTCATGTTGGCACGCTCAAGAAGATCAAGAGTATATTGGCACTGAGAGAGATATAAACCAATATGATCTCGGTAAGCTTCAAATCCTAAGAAATGATGAATGTTACTAAGTGTCTTTAATGCAAATTGAGAGTTGAGCTGCTAAAAGATAGAATTGAAAGCTGTAGATGAGTTCCCTGTGATTAAAATGTCGTCAACATAGATAAGCAATAATAATAGAGTGCTTTGATCACGTTTATAGAACAATGAAGTTTCAGACTTGGAATTTAGGAAACCCTAGTTGAGTAGAGCAGCCCGTAGAGTGTTGTACTAGGCGCGGGGGGCCTGTTTCAAGCCATACAAGGCTTTATCCAATTTACACACATGGTTGGGGCGTGTAGAGTCTTCAAAACCAATAGGTTGGCTGATGTATATAGTTTCATGTAGAAGCCCATTCAGAAACACATTGTTTACATCAACTTGCTGGATGTCCCATCCATGTGAAACTGCAAGTGAAAGAACAACTTTAATGGTGGAAGACTTGATAACGAGGCTAAAATTTTTTGTAAATTCAAGTCCCAGTGTTTGGTTGAAGTCCTTTGTAACAAATCTGGCTTTGGGTTTGGCAGGAGTACCATCGAAGGTGTACTTGAGACGAAAGACCCATTTAGTGCCCAATAGATTCATAAATGGGTTGTAGGAAACTAAGTGCCAGGTATTGTTACGTTGAAGAGCCTGAAATTCTTCATGCATGACATTCCTCCATATAGGATCCTTAAGAGCTGCAGAAACACTCTTAAGTTCAATGTTAGGGATTGAGGAAAAAGAAGAAGGGAATGCTTTTGGCTTAAAAATGCCACTCTTAGAACGAGTTTGCATAGGATGGTGATTAGAAATATTAGGAGAAAAGATGCGGGGATGAGAGGAAGGTTGTGGATCGGAATTAGATAATGGAGAATTAGAAGATATTACCTGATCTGTTGTGAATGAAGGATGTAGCTGCAGAGAAGATGCCATCTGTGGTGTCTGAGAAGGGATGAGTTGTAGAGTGTCGGTGAGAGTAGAGATAGGTAAGCTACTAGGTGTAAGAGGGTGAGGGGTAGAAAATGGAAACCAAAATGGATATGGGAATTCAGTTTCATTAAAGGTAACGTGACAAGAAATGTAAATAGTTCCTTTTGGATGAAGGCAACGATAGCCTTTGTGAAGAGGACTATAGTCAAGAAAGGTAAATTTGGTTGTGTGAAAACTGAATTTGTGTTTGTTGTCGTAACGTAAGTAAGGAAAACATGCACAACTGAAGATCTTGAGATGATCATATTTAGGTAGTTTGCCAAATAGAAGTTGAAAGGGGGAGGTTTTGTGGAGGTTAGACACAGGTAAGTTGTTGATTAAATAGGTGGCTGTTTGAAATACTTCAAGCCAGTAGGAGAGAGGTAAATTGGCATGGGATAGAAGTGTGAGTCCTACTTCAGTAACATGACGACGTTTTCTTTTGGGAACGCCGTTTTGTTGATGTGTATAAGGACAGCTAAAACATGGTTGGATGCCATGTTTGGCAAGAAATGGTAATAGGGCAATATATCACCCCCATATCACTGTGTAAGGCTTTAATTCTGTGATTGAATTGTAGCTCAACAAAGCTTTTAAATTTGGCAAATATTCCCAGTGTCTCGGATTTGAATTTTAGTGGGTATAACTAAGTAAATCAAGAGAAACCATCAATAAAAATAATATAATAGCGATGCTCCTTTGTTGAAGGAAATGGACTTGGTCCCCATATGTCATTATAAATAATCTCAAGTGGTTTACTAGTTGATATAGGATGTGTAGTGAAAGATAACTTATGATGTTTACCCAATTTACATGAATCACAAAATGTTAGTGTATGAGGTTTGAAAACATAGTTCATTGAATTTATAATTTGCTGAAGTACAAAAGCATTAGCGTGCCCAATTCAAGCATGCCAAATATTTGTGTTTTGTTCAAAAATAGAAATTGCATAGTGAGAAGATGAATTAGGTGAGTGTGATGGCGTTGAATGAAAGGGCTTAGTGGTCGGTTTGGTAGAGACACTAAGGCTGTACAGACCATCCCTGAGCAGCCCCCTGAGAAGGATCTGCCCTGTAACTTTTTCCTTAAAAACACAACAAGAATTAGTAAACTCAACAATAATTCCATTATCTTTTGTTATTTAAGAAATGCTAAGAAGATTTTTGGTGATTACAGGAACATGTAAAATATTGTTGAGTGTGAGAGAGTGTTTAGAGCCTGAAGATATAGAAGAGCAACCCATATGAGAGATATAAAGTTTATTACCATTACCAACAGTAAGAGTATCCTTGCCATTGTGGTCATCAATGATGGTGAGGTTAGAGAGATCAGTAGTCACATGGTTGGTGGAACCACTATCCACGAACTAAGCAGAGTCATTGACAAAGTCAGAGGAGAATTATGTGATGGATTTTGAGTTAGGTAGGCTTGATGGGAAGAATGAGTTGGAAGGGGATTCTGAGTTGGTGTATGAGCTAAGTAGGCTTACGGACTGGAATGAGTATGATGCTGCTGAATAGGGTGATTAGGTCGATTTCCCTACTAATAAACATCAAATCGTTTGTTGCATTTAAGTGCATCATGACCTAGTTTGTGACAAAGTTGACAATATAGGTGATGGGATCTACCCCTTCGACCATGAGTGCCCCGTCCTCTATATGAGCTATGGCCACCGTCAGGATTTTGATGAGAAGTACGACTATATGAGGCCATATTAGTGGAAGTATTGTTGAGAAAGAGTTGAGAGTGAGCATGTTGCTGTTCCAATCGGGTTTCATGCATCATCAAAGTATACTACACATCCTGAATAGTAGATAAAGTCATAGAGTTTGTTAGCAAAACAACAACTGAGTCATATTCACCTCCTAAGCCGCTGAGAGCATTTAGGATCAGTTCTTGTTCTAAAACGGGATGGCCAGCAACTCTCAAAGAGTCGCCAATGGTTTTAATCTTCTGAATATAATCAATAATAGACTGAGCTCCTTTCTGAAGTGATGATAATTGTTGCTTCAGCTGCAAAACGTTGACAAGAAAGGACTGTGTATACAGGTTCACTAAGATTTTCCACAGTTCTTTGGAAGAGGTGGCATGATTAACTTGCCCAATAATAGTGTCACCGATAGTGGTAAGTAGCCAATAGAGGAGGAACTGATCGTCACGAGTCCAAGCTTTGTAAGTTAGGTTGGGAGTAGGCAAGGAAACTGATGACATGCTAGAAGTAGGATCTAAGATCACATCTAGAGGAGGAGTGTGATCCAATGAGATATAGATTTCAAGATCCAAAGCGTGTATAGCTGCTAAGATCTGAGGACGCCAGTTGAGGTAATTATTCTGATCAAGCTTGAGAGGAAGGTTAAAGTTGAGAGTCTTTATGAGAGCAGAGAAATCAAGAGGAGAAGATGATGATGTGGTGGTGCTAGTGGCAGAGGAAGATTGAGCCACAGTGACGATTAGTCAATATAGCTCTGATACCATGAAAATTTGAAAGAAAAGATTGAATGCTTGATGATTTTATTATTTGTATTCGTGTATATATACAAGCTTGACCTTCTATCTTGGCCATAGATTAGATATTGTTTTGATCTATTGGTCAATAGCTATAACTAATTGTACAGTGGATATTTTACAGATATGATTTGGTTAACAGAGAAATGTTTCTCTATTTTGTAGGGAGTTCATTCTAGAATGCTCTAGTGAGCTGGGCTTATCCATAAGTTTTTGTTGTGTGGGTTTTAATTACTTGAGTGGGTTTGTCATGATTTAGTGATCCAAAGACTTTAGCAGACTTGTTAGCTTCAACACAACATACCTTTAATTTTATTCCCAATCACTTAGAATAAACTTGGAATAGATAAAGAAAAGGGAGGTGATGATTTTACTTATTTCCCAAACTCAAGGAATAAGTAAATCGGATTATATATTCTTTATGTTTTCTTCAACCAAACAAGGGAATAATCTATTATCAAAAATAGATCAGGAATGAAATGGTTATTCCAGTCAACCAAACATCTGTAAGTTGCATTAGTAGAAATCTGTATAGACTTAATTTGCAAAAGTTGCGGAGTTACAATTAACGGATTATTAACTATAAAATATTTTATTTTATTTTTATGCATAAATTTTTTATCCTTAATGTTGATAGATATATCATTTTTAATGAAAGTATAAAAATTAAATTACTAATAAATTATAATTTCTTTACAAAAAGCAATTACCAGCTGTGGAGCTTGAAAAGTTGATGCCTACTGAATAGATCACCAATTACCAAATGGTGTTCCATGTGCCTCATCAACACTCTTTTCATACAACCACTCCACTGATTCTAAAGACATCAAAAGATGGAACGGTTAAATCTATCTATGCAAAGCCCAACAAAGTTCCATTTGGACCTTCTACATCTGATGCTATATTTCTGATCCAGCGCCTATTTTTTCATATAGAAGGTAAATCTGATCCTCCTATCCATTATTTTAAATCTAATGGAGATATAGTCTATGTAAGCCATCATCGTGGACACCTTGTATAGGATGTTGACCCATTTATTTGCAAACCTAATTATGAAGTCTGTCTTAACCCTGAGTCAGACAGTGATGATGATGATGATGAGCAATATGCCAGACGACGAAGGAGGAAGAAAAAGTCTAAAATTCGTTGTATGCCTTGTCAACAGTATCATCCACATAAGGATGATTCAGATCCAGATAATTCTAGTAAATCTATTGGTCTATCCATAGAAAGATTTAGACCTAGATCTCTTCGTGAGATGCTGAAATCTTCTATCTATTAGCCTATGCCAGTAATTCGTGTTATTACTCCTACTCCTATGCCTTGTCTGATGGTTAAGCCATACGAAGAAGAGTTTCCTTCTCTACACAGGAGTACAGATAAAACAACTAGGGTTATCTTTAGTCCTTATATTCGAGTTTCAAGAATCACTTCATAAGGAACACTTGTCCCAAAACCTTCTGATGAAGTTCTTAATAGACATCAAATGCATTAGCATAGAATAAGGTCTTTGGAAGAATTGATTCCAAGATATATGGAATCAGTCAACAATCTCATGCCACTCAACATAAAGTTGACATTGTCTCTAAGCAGATCCAATAATTGTATCACTCATACAAAGTTTAGATCTAGCAACTTGACGTTGATCTTTAGCATTACATTGCTACACAGTATTTTGGACCACACTTTGACGTCAAAACTAGAGAACTTAGGAAGATACAAGGAATTATGCAACAAATGGAAGCTGATATGCAATCTGCATAGTCTAAAACTGTATTGACTCATCTTCTTTAGTATTTCCAAATATACAACCAATATACACTCCTCCTTTGTATCAGGCGTACCTAAAAGAAGCTGACTATTCAAAGGTCTTTAATTTTAACTATCATTTGATCAGATAGCATATCCATTACCGGGCAGCTCAAGCAAAACCAAAAAAATCAAAGCCAAAGCCTAAACAATTTCTTGAGCCATTCACATACTAAACTTGAACTAGTTAACCAGTGCAATAAACCGTTACAGATTCATACACCTCCCACTTCTGGACCAAAGTCTCAACCTTCCCCCATTACTGGGAAGGATAAAGTGCTTCTAACATAGTTCATAGCAACTCTGGCACCTACCCTTACAATAGAAGATTCCTCTACTCAATTAGATAATTTAGAAACTTGTTCTTAAGCCTCTGCCCAACATCTGAAGTCTCTTCAATAATTTCTAAGTCATCATCTGAACAGATTTCTAAACTGTCTTCTAATTCCTTAGCCCAGGTAGCTGATCTATCAGATTTATCACAAGTTATGATAACTATGCTTGAACCTACTGAAGCTGAACTAGATATAAGTGAAGCAAAATCTATAGGTACTGAACTTTTTAGACTTGCACCAACACCACAAGCAACACCAGCTAAACTAGCTGCATAGACCAAGCCTACTTTAGACCTTAGTTCACTTTTGACAATCTTCCCCAAAAGAAATGGAGGGATCACTTGCATAAATTCGGTGTATGGATAGATCTTCAAATGAATCAACCGAATAATCGTTTATAGGATATTTTGTGTGAGTTTACTTCTTGTTTCACTGGTACTTTGCGAGAATGGTGGCAAAGTATTAATGACTATCGAAGACTTCAGTATATCCAATTCACTGCAGAATAATTCATAAGGAATTCATTGGTGATTTTCAGCTTATAGATAAACAGATCCGTCAAGAGTATTTTGCAATGAAATGTTGTTCACCTGACAAGTAAGATTTACAGAAGCATTTTAAACGTATGATGGAAATGTATTATATTTTGAATGGATGGAATGATGTTAATCTTTGATATACTTTTATCTCATCCATTCCAGATCAACTACAACCAGAGTTACAATGGACCATTATTTCTTTATAAAGGGATATTGCTAATATATCTCGTAGAGAAATCTACCAGTTTGTTTTAGACTCTCTTGATAAGCTTTGTGATCAACAAGCCTTATTCAAGAACATCGTTAAAGGTGGTCTAATTCTCAAGTAGGCTTGTAAGAAGCCTTATCTTCAAATTAAGTGCAAAGACAAAAAGAATTATAATTGTAGTAATAAGAAGAAATCTCATCACAATCATATCTATCATTGACGAAAGTTCTGCAGACAAATGGAAGGTTACAAGCCCTTCAGGAAAACTTATATGAGAAAAGATAGAACAAAACGAAAATTTGTTCAATTCTTTAAAAAGAAATCCCATCATTATCATAAAATTGATTGATGTTTTCTCTGTGGACAATCAGGACACTTTGCACGAACCTATCCTCACAAAAGCAAGAAAGATGTCAAGTTATTGAAGCACATGTAATCAATTTTGCCTCTTCATTCTTCTAATAACTTTGAAAATCTTATTAAGGAACAATCCACTGAAGATGAAGACATTAAGTTTGTTGTTTTTGTTATGACATCTAATGATGAATCCTCTGAATCCTCTGTTTCTTTAGGGGATGGTTCTCTATACATGCTACAATATATAAAATTAGATCATACTCCAGTCCAACGACCATATCTCTAGATCCAACTCTTTAAACAAGACAAATACGATCGCCCCATCAAAGCTATTAGATTTATGGATGCTAGATCTAACCGTATGATTATGAAGCCCAACATTTTACCTTATAAAGCATGGACCTCACATGATGAGGGCTTTACTACTGCAGATGGCAATTTATTCAAGATTGTGCTAATTACAAGGAGAATGATCAAAATATGATTATTTCCATAGTGTACAGTTTGGATTAAAGTACTTGGTAGCAATCTACTGGCCCAAATATTCTCATTGGTATAGATGTATATAACAAAGCCTTACCTCTACACTGAAGTGAAAAATATGTTTGAACTTTCTCAAGTTCCTATATTATATACCTCATTGCAAGATAAACTGTTAGACTATTATCCTGAATCATATGCACATTTTGTCATCCATATCCTCTTTTAAAAAATGCTAACTTTTTCATAAGTCTACCTTTTAAAAAGAATGAGGATATCAATCCTATGAAAGCTACACATCTAGGGATGAACCCTGATGACCTTAAACTCGCACAAGTTAAATGTGCTATCCTTATAACACAAGGACTCATTGAGCGCACAAAGTCAAATTAGGCTTGCCAAGCTTTCTATGTGAACAAATGATCAGAGCAAAAGTGTGGTAAAAAGAGATTGGTGATTGATTACAAGCCTCTGAATGCATTCCTGTAAGATGACAAGTTTCCTCTCCTTAAGATCAGTACTCAGGTACTATTTTTAAAGAGGTTGTTATCTTTTCCAAGTCTGAACTTAAAACAAGATTTTGGCAATTAGGTGTTCACCCAACTAAGCAGTACAAAACTGCATTCTAAATTCTGTATTCCCAATGCGTAATACTAATGGACTATTATGTCATTTGTGCTTAAAGTTTTTCCATCACTATTTCAAAAAACCATGACCAAGATTTATGAGCCTATCCTCGACAGTGCAATCATCTACATTGATGATATTCTCCTGTTCTCAAAGACCCATGAAGAACATCAGGTCTTACTTCAGTAATTCTTTGATCTTACTAAATAGTATGGCATCATGCTTTCAACCTCTAAAAGCAACATTGGTATAAAGGAGATTGAATTTTTGGGTATGCATTTCAAAGATGGATTTTAATAGCCTGGTCCACATATTGCACAAGAGCTGTTACACTTTTTTTGATGAAAATCTCACTGTGAAACAAATACAACATTTCCTCGAGATTGTTAATTACATCCGTGAGTTATTACCTCATGTGGCATCTTACACTTCATGTTTATCCAAATTGCTCAAACAAAATCCACCTTAGCCTGTAGATATTTTCTTTCCTTTTTCTCATTATAAATATCTTCTTCCTCTTCAACGAGGTATCTTCTTCTCAAACTTTTTATCTTTTAAAGTCTTTGATTGTCAAGTTCTTATGGCTCATCAAACCCGTTCTCCTATCACAAAAAAATACTTTCCTCTCATTGATAGTACACCTATTAATGTTTCTAAAGTTGCCTCACTTGCTCGTATGGGTTTGTTTTACTATTTGTATCATTTTCTTAGTGAAACTAACTCTCTTGGTAGTCCCATAATGTTCAACCTTATAGCACCTTACCTTAAAGTGATTTTTCTTCATGACACTCTTTCTGAAAACACATTATAATATCTTTGGGCAATTTCTGTCCTCTATGCTTATGCCATCACTCTATCCCCTTTTCAGCCTTACCAACATCTCTATGATATAAACAATGAAAGGTCTTTATTATGGGCATTTCTTGAGTGGTTTCAACCACTAGCTCAATGGAAACAACAATATTCTATGGTTATTTCACAGCATCGTCTATGAAAAGCTTATGCTAGATAACAATCTAATCATTATTTCATCTTTCATTATCTATATCGTGAAACCTATACTGGAGCCTTTTACATTGAACACTGTGTCCATTTTTATCATACTTCATTGTATTGGCCACCACAATATCAAACAATGTGCTCCAATATCTTAGAGATTTTCTCAAAGAGATAAATCGTTTTCCTGATGCAATGATCATTTCCTCCCCTATTGGACCTTATCTAGGTGAATATGTTCTTGGTGAACCAGAAGCACCAGATGTTAACGTACCAGGTCCCAATAGCCCTTAATATGACAAAGAAGAATCAGTCTCAGACTTTGTAGGACCTTCTTAACCTCTTGAATCAGTCTTTTAGGATGCTCAAAACCCTATTGATGATAATTACAGTCCTAATAAAGATAAGTTAAATCAATTCTTCCACAAACTTCGCACATGTGAGCTCAGTCATAGTAAGTGACAAAAGACATATCAAAATGATATTGACAGCTCAACTAATCCAGACTCTCCATCCAATTTGCAATCATGACTTGAACCAATACATGACAAATAATGCATTGGATTCTATGGGACTCATCATTTTAGGTGTTTTCTTTTTTGAGTCTTTTGATAAAAGAGAATCTTTGTGGCCCACAAACCACTATATAAGATTCCTTCTTACCATCAACTAATTACTTTTAAAAAATTTATTTTCTTTTTTAAAGTAGCTCTGTGAAAGGTGTGATGATTGCACTTAAAGTTGTTTTCTTTTTTAAAATTGTAATTGGTGTGTCTTTTGAGTATTTTACTTTTTTACCCTTGCTTTACCTATAAAAGCAAGGCTCCTCTTACATTATAAGTAAGCATTAAGGTGTTGAGGCATTGATTAGGAAGAAGTTCAATGTTTCATCTCAATGAATATTAGTTTCGATGCTTTCCATTCTCTCTAAGTTCTCCCTCTTCCAAAAGCTTAAGTCTTGAGTAATGTTACTATCTATCATTATACAGACATTACAAGAAAACAAGCACTTTTGTGACGTTTTTAAAATGTCACAAAAGGTCCTAAAACATTGCAGAAGAGCATTTGCGACGTTTTAAAAAACGTCGCAAAAAATATCGCGAAATGTGGTGTAGGCAAAAGGTATCCGCGACGTTTTATGAAAAACGTTATGGAAAACACTAACATTCCGTGATGTTTAAAAAATCGTCACTGAAAGTTTGAACAATCCGTGATATTTAACAAACGTCGTAGATTGTCTAACATTCCACGACGTTTATAAAACATTGCAGAATGTGAAAGAATCAATGTCGCGGAATGCCTTCCGCAACGTTTTTAAAAAGTTTTTTATTATTATTTGTATTATTTTTAATTTTTTTCATTTTTTGAAAATCAAATTAATTTAATAATTTTTTAATTTTAATAATTATTTTTTAAAATACAATTTTTAATCTTATTTGTTTAGTAACTATTCAATATTATTAATGAATTTTATTTATTTAATAATTCTTCAATTTTAATAATTTTAATACAAATTTTTTAATCATTAAGGTCTTCTGGGATACAACTTCAGTAAAAAAGCTTCCACATCATCTTGCCTTCTTGTATACATAAACTGTCATTAAAGTAGGTGATACGAGGCAAGACAAGACACGAAGTGCTTCAAAATACAATTATATGTACACATCAAACATCAGAACTTTGTATTATAATTTTCACCTTGATTATCAAGCCCAAAAATATCAAGAACAATATATTACAAAAGACAGAGAGAAAAGGTAAATTAATTACAAAGGAGGCTCACCTATGTTACAATCAAGTCTATCTATCGATTACCAGACAACATCTGGATTATTTGCCAAAACCAGGAAATCATTAGTTCATAAGCAATGACAAGATACTGTTGTTGACACCTCTTAAACTCTGCTATTAGAGGGCAGGGGCACCCATCAAAGAAATCACCAAAGTAACCACGAGGCTCATGTACCAACTTTGAGATGATATCCCTTAGAGTGACCACCCCTTCCAGGTTTCCAGCATTATCTACAACATATACCCAATGAATTCTTTTGGAGTCCAGCTTCAAAATAAACTCTTTCATAGTATCATGTCTCGTACCTGTGACCATTCCATTAACAATAGGCGACGTTTCATCATGTTTCTTCAAGTAGCTGCTAACTGCTGTCAAAATTTTTTTGGTTGTGATAGACTCGGCAAAATGCTAAAAACCAAGTGCTTGGAAAGGAAGAGGTTAGTACAAATGATGCATTTCATTCCTACAGTAAATTTATTTGTTGGTGCCAAATCCAAAGACATCAAGCAACTGAAGTGTAGATAGACTACGTTAAGTAATTTCTTTAGTTTGATTGACGAGCTTTGGTAAGAAAATCATTGTCGACCTGAAAGTTTTTTAAAGACTTGGCCCTCCTTAAAAATTCAGTAGCCAAAAGTGTAATCAGAATTCAAATATGAGCCAAAATTCATAAAAGCATAGTGAAACACAAATTACAGAATAGGTGGATAATCAAGTAAAGATGACAATGATATACTCAGTAAATGTATAGCAGGATACTTAGTAAAGATGACAATGATATACTCAGTAAATGTATAGTAGACATTAGTTGAGAAGTCCATAAAGTAAGGAGAGCTCCATAAAGTAAACCACTAATTGACATTCAAGTCCATAAGTCTTCATAAAGATTGATTCATTGACAGAAAAAAAGAAAACAGGACAAAAATGCTTCTATAGTCAATGGAGAAAGAGCAAGCAACACAACCCA
>JANIPM010000231.1:41868404-41891393 GCA_027478405.1 Erythroxylum cassinoides
CTATTATTATCCTATCACATCTATATGTGGGCTTACAAAAAACAGCGTCTCTATAATGTAAGGATAAGACTGCGTATTATTAGGCCTTCCAGATTCTGCTTCATTGCGGAGTTTCATTTCAGGATATAAGATGATGATTATGAACATTTTTTATTAGATTTACTTTAATAAATTCTGTAGATAAAAATTAATAAATTTATTAATAATTTTTATTTAATAATTTTTAATTAAATTTTAAATTTTTTTGATAAATAAGAAAAGTATATTTCGTTACTTAATTTTATTCATAAACATCAAATTCTGCCAATGTTTTTGAAATAAGGTTGGATCTTCCATGAACTTGAGTGCCAGGATCAGTAACGGAGGCATTATATTTCTAGCTAATGGTATTCGATGAGAATTCCAACACTGCTGTGGGTAAACTCTGCTGTGTCTTCCTCTACTAGCGAAGTGCTATAATAATTTCCATCAGACATCGCTCGTTCCGGAAAATGCCATTTGCCTGAACGGAACAAGGTTTAGGCACTTTCCGCACACAACTGATAAAGAGCAAATAGTTGATGAAATGAAGAAGAAGAAAAAAACTGATTTCGGAAACAAAACCTAGTTGATGTTCCATAGTATGAATTTAAAGAAACAAAATCATTTGTGTACGGTTTTGGTTCTTATACAGGAACATGAAGGTGCTACTATCCTAGTTTCTCCAAGTTTGACGTTGTCCTGCGCTTAACATCTATCTTCACTTTGAAAAGGTTAGCTTATGTGCCTTAACAAAGCATCCAAACATGTTGAGTTATATATTATGCAGCTCTCTCTTCCCATCGAAGGGTCCTCAGCCCTCTTGTTGATCTTTGTTGTGTCAACAAGCTCGCAGAATTCTAGCTATAATAATAGGCATAGAGCTGTTGAAATCTTTCCTTCCTGGCCATTACACCATCTGTTTTTCCTGTTCTAGTTTTGACGCAGCTGTCTGATTCCTTTATTGACTTGGCTCTCCGGGCTCTGGCAGTACATCCACGTTCAATCTCAAGTCTATAGATAAATGAACAACAGCAGAGCCCTAGTACATTATCGCATGAAGCTACAATCTGCCACCATGTTCAATCTTATGAAGATGCCGCAGCTACAATCTAGTGTATATTAATTACATACTCTGTCAATCATACGTCTTCGGTGTGTGACATTTTAATGCGTATCATCATATGTTCACGTATATTCTCTACTTGCGCAAGCACAGCATCCGATACTTGTGCTATTCGCTCTTTTTTAACCCCAACTATACTCAAACCACAAAATGAACATTATTAAAAAAGGAATGGAACTGAATGAAAACAAGAGGAAGAGGAAATACTGGACGTAAATTATAGGCCTTGCTTCCCTAACTACTGGGGTTTTGTTACCTTGGAGATAACTGCTGTACACGATCAAGTCAATAACAGTTGGAGAGGAATCCCTGGCGAAGATCTATACTTTACATTTATGTTTGTGTAGGTTTTTCCAATATAATCTGGTCTGTAAATGGTTAATTTCAAGAGATATTTAACTCATTCTCACGCTAACTTTGAGCCGTAAATAGCTAACCAAGCAAACTGTTCCAGCGTTCTTTGAGGACTTCAAGTGCCTTCTCACAGTGAATAGCCTGCAAACTCTTTCTTTCATCAGTGGTCGTTTCTCTGACGAGGCCAAGCCTAAGCAATGTACTTATGGCTTCATTAACTGGCATTTCAACCTGCATTCCTTTCATTCAGATTAGCACATATTTAGCTGGCATTACTTGATATTTCTTTGGTTTTTAAATTACCTTCTCTTTGAAGACATCGTACATAAATCTCTCGCACTCATCTCCAGTACTTCGGCGACAAATCACCTGTAGGAGGAATCCATGGTAATTAGATGGAAAATGAAAACATTGAATCATAAACATCACAAGCACCGCCTTGCAGGCTAATTCTGCGAGATATGGTGGCCAAATCGGGCGGTCCATGAACTATAGGAAAAAATAAATTTTACTAGTTAATATGGAGACCTCATCTAGACCAGCTAAAATCCCACGAATTTGAGGTTCCTAAATTTTCAAGCAGATAAATTATAATAGCGAAAACTTCAGCAGTAACCAGACTCAAGAAGAGAGATGAGGTCAAGTGTTACTTCCTGCTTCATTATGCAATCCACGAAGTTGGGGACTAAAATTTTTCATTCATATAATTCAACAGTTTGACTTAAAGAACTCAAAATAGAAAAATGATAGCCACCAAACAAAATTATTATAATAATCCTGTCTACGTTAGTATCAGAATTTCGAAACAGGATACAACATAATTGATAACTGTATCCCAGAGTTCTAATTCCATTCAAGTTAGTGATGCAGAAGTCTGTCAAAGAAATTTGCCACGAAGAATATTATAAATAATAGGATACACAAACCTGAGCATTTTTCTTTCTAAGCAAAATTGAATACATTAGAATGGCTTCCTTATACTGCAAAAAACAATCAGTCAAAAGGAAAAATAATTAGACAAAAGAATGTTAAATACAAGTTCTTTGTAAATTAAAGAGCGTCAACCAAACTAAAGGTGATAAAGAAAATAGAAATTTGGGTCTAACTACGAAGACTGATTAGGGATAAGTCAACTCACTTGATATCTATCCTATGTCTGTTTGTAACCCAAAACCACACGGGTCACATAAATTATAAGAGTAGTTATAGCATTCACATCAAGAAATATTGCTGATCTGCATTGTATAGAAAGAAATATTAATGTAAACATATCAACTCGAAAAACATCTGCCTCTGTAACCAATCTAGAATGGGGGCAAGGTGGGGAACTCTTAAATTCAAGAATTAAGATATGTGGCAGACAATGGAAACACGGAAAACCAATTCCTTAAAACTGCCTTTCATTATGAACAATAAATAACAAGCTATAGCAAGTATAAATTTATACACTTCAGTCATTTTCTTAGATCCCTCAAGTTGTGTTCTACCCTTAGTTCATCGAATCGCGTTATAGTATTTAAGACCTACTTGCAGATTTCATTAAAAGTTTACTTGTATAACATGAGGTAAAACAAGTATTCCATTCCCCATCAAGAATGCATATACGTTGGAGTGAAGTGTCAGATGGTGGGCAAACAGAGTAAAACTTACGCAATCATAACGAATGACCTATTTGAATAAGAGTAAAATAAGTTATCAATTAGCTCCATCTCTTTAAAAGATGCTTTCCCTGATGGTGGACAGATAAGATATGCAAATTACAACCACAAATTAGATGGCAACCTCAAAATACAATGTTAACTATATGGAATGCATCGGTAGCAGATAACGGCAAAACGAGTAGTACCGAACTAATCAATTCTGAACCATGTGAATGCCATTAAATGATTCAAGCATGCACGTATCACTTTAAGCAAAGTATGAAAAGAGGGAAACTAAAGTTGGATTTGGTAAAGCAAGAAAATTCCATTCAAATTAAAAGGCAAAAAAGAAGTAAAATATATTCATATCCAAATTCCTGATGAAGTTCTCAAGAAGGTTTAGCTAAATCAATCTGGCATACTTTTTTATTTCGCTCAAAAAAGTTCTGGTTCATCTCAAGGCCCCAAATTCACATTACTCAGCAGCATCACTTTCCATTCTCCTGGTTTATTATGCTCCAACTAAATAGACTCTTGGATCTCAACTTATCCAGCGTCAACTTTGACCAACATTGTAGACCCACGAAGCTTAAATTGTACAAATAATCGAAATTGCCAAATAGCTCACACCCATTGGTAAAAGGAAGAGCCTTTTTGTCAATTACTAGTTCCCATATTTTCGTAAGGATTTTATGTGCATAGTTCTATTACACAATGGATCACTAGTCTTCATTAAAAAGAAGATGAAATAGCAGCCACAAGTGAGTCTAGATATTACTCAAATCCAATAACACAAGTTATCAGCAGCAGACTAGTACAAAACCATGAAAACCTGAAAAAAAAATACACGAAAGAACTGATCAGTCATTAACTAATGGAGAAGAATAAAGTAATGAAGCTAATCAAATAAACGGAATTTAGACATGACGGAATAAGACACGAAAATCCTAAAAAACTGAAACAAAAAAATCAAAGAAATTTTGACAATAACTTTAGATTCAAACTGTCATCAATATCCACCTTGAACAACAACTGTTAAAAAGGAAACAACAACCCAATTCAAGGTTTTATATCGGGAAAACCAATAAACCAAAACCGAACCATAGATTTGAACAGCAGAACCAAGTGAAACAATTTGCACGAATTCATAACCAAGTCTTGAATAAAACTGATACAGAACATAACACGATCACATTGCTCGTCAAAAAAGAAATCCTGTTGGTACAAAAATCACAATAGTTGGAGAGAGAACAAACGGAGTAATTAAAGAAGTCAAGAACCTGATTCGATCTAAGAAGAAGAAGAAACCGTGACGGTGGTGGCGTCATTGGGTAGTAATATTCTGCGACACACTCTTTTTTAAGGGGTAGAGAGAGAGTATAAACATAAACAAAAACAGAAGAAAGAATTGTTTAGAGAGAGAGAAAGGCTGTTGTGGAGAAGTCAGTTTCTTGACTTGTTTTCTTGAATGCAGATCAACACATCTTCAATACGACTAACTCAGAAAAAGAAAAAAGAAAAAAAACAACATACACCAATAGCAAAAAGAGATGTTTCAAAGAAGTAGAGAAAGTGAGAAAGAGAGGTCGAGCTAAAGGGTGCGGAAAATGAAAAAAGGGTTCGGATAGGTTTGAAGAAAAACTGGTAGACCAAAATGGTTTAATTAAGCCTTCCACGACCTTTTCTTCAATGAAACGTTGCAATTTTCATTTTGCGACATTTTATTGATAAAACGTTGTGAAAAGTGTTACAAATTTGCGACGTCTTCATAAAATGTTGCAAAAAGTTGGAACTTTTTTGTGGCGTTTTTTAAACATCACGAAAAGTCTGAACAATTCGCAACGTTTTATCAAAAAACGTAGCGAATAGTATATTATTCTTGTAGTGAGAGACAAGTATATTCTACATTCATCTCTTTTGAGGATCTTGTGTATCAGAAAAATCTAAGACAATCTATGACTGCATAAAAGAGTTTCACTATAAGATTAGAGTTTAATGGGAAAAGAGCATAGATAATGTTATGACTATTGTTCCAAAGGGGAAAACAGTTGTGAGAGTGTAAGGTTCCTAGGAGGAAAGCTGAGTGTTGTGCCCATAGAGAAAAAGGCTTTGTATCTTAGCCATCATACCTAAAATTTATTAATAGTCATAAGATTCCCTTGTTGTTCCACATTAGCTTACCAGTCACTTCAGTAGTCTATAATCTGACTTTTTGGTTAATCGATGGTCTACTCAAAGGTATTATTTTAGCTAGTTGGTTGTTGTACTTTCCTTGTGTGCCCCTTGGGTCCCTCGATTAGCATCATAGATTAATTAAAAAAGAGGAATTTAATGAGTAATGAATGCAAATGTGAGTTGTGGAATGTTAAAAGTATCTGAAGTGAAATGATTTGTAAACCAATCTTTCTTTATATGCCATACATTCAAGTGAAAATGGTCCCATTGTTTTCTTTTCGACTAAATTATACATACTAGTGACCTGGATAAGCTATTACCATAAATTATAATTTAAGTGTTTTAAGCTCCATAGCATTGAATATATATGTTCTTTCTCCAACGTGAACTTCATTAATGCTAAAGGAAAAATGTAAAATAATATACGTACATATATTGATTCTAATGTTGCTATATTTAGACATTTAGCAACTTACAAAGGTTAGGTTGTCATGATTGCTCATAGAAGGAAATCCTATTTAGGCTATAACTGACTAATATGATAATTGAGTGACCCTATATGTACACTGAAAGCAAGCTGACTATATATAGCCTGATGCAAAATGATGATTGTTCTTCGGGTAGACGTCTAATTTAAATAATTAAACTCCATTAGGAGAAGGAGGAATCAATTAATTATCTTGCAGAGAAACCTGCTTTGGTTGGAAGAGACGGTTGTGAAAGATAAATCCTTCCATCTTTATGGAAGACTGCTAAGAACAATCACGCCTATGGTCTTTTGTACATCGATCTCGCAGACAGCATAATGTTACTCTACGAACTATAATCTCTTGATATTCCTTTCCAATTTTACTTGTGTATATTTGCACGTATGATTATTGTGGCTAACCCAATATATGTTTTTTTTTCATTTTGGAAAATAACAAAATTGATAGCTTCACATAAGGTAAAGTACATCTTGGTCATCAATTACATGTACTCTATCCAGACCTTATTAACCCCACAGGTTTTTATATGTGTATTCCATCTCTCATCTAATTAAGCTATACATGAAGAAAGTTGCTTTCAGGGACTTGAGGCATGGAGCTGCATGTAGACTGGTAACCTCGAGCATCATTTTTATCTGCAAGAATAGGTACCGTGTTACCTGTAGTACTTTTCTATGAGGACGATTTAAGAAGTTGTGTATGTTGAGAACAATCACTGGTCAACTTGAAAATTCGAGTACAACATCTTTCATCATAAGCTCTTCCAAGTCCAAGTCTTCCACTTTTAACTCTCCCCCTTGCCACAAATTTCCAACCCGAACATCGAGGATACCTGCCTTATTGTCCTCGTTGAAGTTGTTGTTGTAGCAACTACTTGTGATGCTGCTGTGATTATATTTCTTCTCTGTTCTAAAAACGTTTTCGTCCAACGGAGGAATATGAAGCTCACCAAAGACCCCCTGATTATTATGATCACTGAATAAATCGTCACAACAACTCCAGATTTGAGGCGTAAATGGGGTTGCACTGTTATTGAGATATTTGCTCGTTGTTGTACTATACATGTTTAAGCCGTGATGATCAAGCATAGATAAAGGATTCATCATGATGTGATTCATAAGCATGGCTTCCATGGAAGTCGCTGATGTTGATGACGAGAATGAGCTGTCAGTGTATAGAGGCCTAATAGCTTGCTCTTGTATGGACAAGGATCCTCCTGTGACGTCGACCTTGCTTGGCTCCAAGGAGCAATCACTTGCTTTTGGGGAGGCTGTAGAGGACAAGCTCTTCAGTCTTTTCTTTATGGTTGAGTTCCAAAAGTTTTTGATCTCATTGTCTGTACGTCCTGGCAAGCGAGCCGCTATTTGTGACCACCTTTAAATCATGACAGAGACTTCAATCAATAATTCATTTCTTCATTAATTCAAGCATGATTTGCATGTGGAAGATGAAAAACTAAAAATGAAAAAGAAATATATACATATGCTTCATATTCCTATAAATTACTGGTTTATATATATATATATATGCGTGGATCAGATAACAGTAATGTATAGGATTGGGATGTCTTCAACTCTAAGGCACTAATGTCCTTATCGATTAGCTTATCTATCTTTGACTATAGTACCAACCTCAAGGAATGAAAGAGCTAGAGCAGACTAATACGACCTGTAAATGTCAACTTCCCCATAATAGGTCGACAAAGACTCGCCTATGCATGCACTCACATTGAAGAAACTTTTTTTTTTTCAATTGATTGAGATTTTAGAAAAGATATATTTTTTCATGTCAATCAAGTTAAGATTTTCTGAGCTATATGAATTTGAGTAATCAAGGTTAGATTTATCTGAAGTTTAGAAATATTCTACATTGGTCATCTCTTTATAATAAATACCATAGTGTTTTCAGTTTCATTATCCCCAGTACCTTCAAACTTACGTTATGCCCTTTCTCATCTTGATCAGTGACCCGTTGAAAACTATCTAATCCACTTTTGATAGTGGTAAACCAAATGTACTAAAAATTTCCTAGTAAAAAGCAGTTGCTATTGGAATAAAGATACTTCTTTCTTAACCATTGTAGAAACTGTTCATTGTTAATAAAACAATTGCAATTAAAACGATCATGCATGACTTCTGTTTATGACTAGACAATAGCATCTATGGAGAAAGTTTCAGATCCTAACAAGCCAAAAACAGTGACTCGCACGATCCACCTGTAAATTGCAGTAAGATCAACAACAAGAAGATTCGTATACGTTGAAAGGAAACTTTAACGCATTGAATTGAAGTACCTGTTGCCAAGGAGGGAATGCAACTGGATGATGTGCTCTTCCTCTTGTGGTGAAAATGCACCTCTCTTAAGGTCAGGCCTCAAGTAATTGATCCAACGGAGCCGACAACTTTTTCCACATCTCTGCAGCCCAGCATTTCTGGCAACATCACTCCAACAACCTTGTCCATTGTTGAGCATATAGTTCGCGAGTTTGTCATCTTCCTCCGGTGACCACAACCCTTTTCTGAGCTTGTTATTCTTCCCTGCAGAGGCCTGATCAGCTGGCTTCCTCATGACGTTTATTAGATTCTTTTTTTTTTTTTTTACCGTCTATATCTCATCCCCAACTGGCCAGATGTAGAATAGTTAGGACTTTATAGAATGACACAAGACATGAGAGAGGAGCACTGACAAAGAGGGAGGCAGAGAGAGAAGGAGACATTGGAGAAGGCTTCAAAGAGCGGGAATGATGATGATGATGATTGTGATGGTTGTGGGGTTTGCTTAGAATATAGGGAAGAGAGAGAGTTAGTTGAGGGGTCTGAGTAGGAAAACGGTTTGGAGAGAGACATGGAATGGAACAAAAGAAGTGCTGACATAGGCGACCGTCTTTTTTTTTTTGACTCCATGATATTTATTTTTTCTATTGCACACGGTCTCTTCACTCGCAAGGTAATCATCATGTTTTGTATCACATAGAGAACTCCAACACATGGAGAAGAAAAAAGAAAGGGTTTGTTCCGTAACGAATCCAACTTATTTGCTTCCACTTCACATAATGCCTCTCTCTTTGTGTCCATACGTATATTTGAAGATATTAAATGAGACAAAAACAAATATCAAATAACATTCTTAAAATGACGCATGAAATTAAATGTTCTGTAGTCCATATATATAGTGACTTGTCAACTAGATAGACAAGTTTTGATCTTGTGAGTAGAAAAAACCCTGAGCACCGTAAATTACCGTGATATGGCAAAGAATAGAAAAGATAAAAGGGTAGTTAAAGAACATTAAAATCCTGTAAAATATTTCTAGCACAGTTGGGCAAACGGTGGTTGCATAAGCCAAGGCATCCATTACCTGCTATATGTATCAATCTCATAAACACCCTTACAATATCCTGGAAAATATTAGAGATTCAGAACTCACGGAAAGGTCCTAGTCCTACACACAATATATTTATGATCTTATATACCTGTATAATTGCTTGTTTGAATTGATGTGTCTCATAATCACGGAAAGCATCTTGAACAATTCTTCGTAAAACAATTTCCGGCTTCTGCTCTGATGTATTGTCAAGAATCCATAGTAAGAATTGCGTAATCTTTCACATGATTATTTCTCAAATTAGCAAAATAGTATGTTCTGAATTGTAACGGAAGCAAGTCTCTTTTGCCTTAAAATTCCAGTTATCTTAAAATCGAATGTGTTGAAAGTTGGCGGCAGGAAAGAGACTTTTACGAGCATCTTCCATACAAAACACGACATATTTGCTTATGTTTTACATGCCAACCAGAGTCGCAGTACGTGGTGTCGAGGAAATTTAGGTAATCAAATTTCTCGAATGCAGGCCACTACCATGGTTTGTTGGCAACGGATGGCAGGTGGAAAAAAAAAAGATTTTCATGAGTCAAATTCTGGAATTATGGAAATGAATATAAGGTAAACTTTAGCAGAAGGGGGATGAGAGTAATTCAGTAACTCTATAGCCGTTGTTAATAAATAACGCCTAAATATTAGTCGTAAAGAAGGAGAAGTGGATCGTCTAGAGTGTCATAATTGAATCTATTATTACTGCAGTTGATATCTTTTAGGTCTCGTTTGGTAGTAAAAGAGAATAAATGGTAAGTACAAGCTAGTGTTTGAAAATCTTGCATCACTTATAATCAGTACTTTAAAAACCAAACTGAATTAGTTAGTTCGACCAGAAATAGTATGGACCAACTAGTTGTCCGGTTCAGTTTCATTTAATAACTTCTAAGTATAAAAACCGTCTAGTTTATCGGTGAACTAGTTGGAACCGTAAACATTTGAAATAAAAAATGTAAACTTAAAAAGCCTCCTCCTTTTACTCTTTCCTCTTCGTTGTCATTGCTTCGCAAATCTCATCGTCATCGCTTCCATATCTAGGTAAATAAAGGGTAGCCATCGACCTACAGTTATTCTTAAACGTCCATGCTTGGTGGAGAAGAAGCGAACAAAGGTTCACTAACTTACTATCTTTTTCTCTGCCGTGAATTGAGATCACTCGCCAACTAGGTCATATTAGAGCAACATTTTTTGAGAACAAAAGGAGAAGGGGTGTAACAACCTCTTACACCACCTCTCATGGTGAGTTGATCCTTGATGTTTTTAGCAAATTATTTGTGATGAGAATCATGTTTACTCCATCAACCAATACTCAGAAACATTAAACAACAGCAAAAATTTGAAAAACAGAAGAAGTGTGAGAAGAGATGTCTGAAGGTCGAAGACAAAGAAGCTCTCGAAAGTTCATTCAAACAGAACATAAATCAGATTAAGATACATCCACGTGACATACACTGATCAATACATTGTTGTATTACATACATTAGAAGACAATAAAATGCAACTTCAAACAACACAATACGCAGAACAGAAGCAGATGGATTAATAACCCACATGAGAGACATATGGTACATATCTGGTTCATGCATGTTCTTCCGAAAGTCACTCTCTTCATCAACTATAAAAGATACACAACTCAAGAAAGAAATATAGACATTGCATTTTTCATATTTCATTGTATTCAATTATCTGTGAGTGTAAGAATCGAGTGAGAAAAATATCAAAGAGTGCTAGGGTACTTACCAGTGGGTACTAGGAGAGTTTCGAAGGCTCTTTGCAAGTGTTTCTAAAACATTCAATTTTTATACAAGTTCTCATCTTCTTCTTCATACTAGTCGAAATCACTTCAGTGGGAACCTTAGATGTAGATAGCATTGAAAGTTATCGAACCAAGTAAAAAGCTTGAGTCCTTTACTTTACTGCATTTCATATTATCTACAAAGTTAACTTCTTTATTAGTTTTTTGCCAAAAAGAACAGCAGTGTAACACATTTATCCTAACAGAAGTGGTATTAGAGCATTTGGAAACCTCTTGGGGCATTTTCTTGACTATTGGAAGCACAAAGATCATCAAGAATTGTCTGTAAGTAAAGGTCTTTTGTTTCTTTAAACTACAATCATAATGGTAGGAAAAGAAATGGATTTATTTACTAGAAAAGAAGACTTCACCATCTGGAGACTCCATATGCAAGCTCTTCTTGAGTCTTATGATTGCTAGGGGGCTACTAAAGATTAGTATGATCTTGAGATTGATCCAGTAAAGAGACTTAAAATGCAAAGACTTGCACACTGCAAGTTAATGATTCATTTATTACCAACAGTGATAAGAAAAGTGCAACATTGTAACACTGTACAGAAGCTATGGATGATAACTTAAACTATTTCTTTAAGTTAGTTCAAGACATAGAAGCTATAGATCAAAAGATATCTGAGGAGATCAAGCTGTAGTAATTCTAAAGGCTTTACCTTCTGAATTCAATACATTCAAGAAGGTAATTAAGTATGCTAGTGGAGAATTCCTCACTGTCAAGAGGGTATTAGACTCACTAATAGAAGAAATAGTGGATGTTAATCCATTTGGGAAAGAGGTAGAAGTAATGTTTGTAGAAAATAGCCATGACAAAAAGTCTTATAAGAAAAATAACAAGAAAGGAAAGTGGCAGAAGGGAAGTGGAAAGGATAAGCACACCAAGGATGGTAAGGAAAAGAAGAAAAAGGGAAAAGGAATGAAGTGCTTTTACTATGATAAGGAGGGACACTTTGCAAGGGATTGCAGAAAGAAGAAAAAGGGATAAAGCTGTAGAAAGTGGAGATGCAGGAAATGTGGAGAAATCAGAAGACTCAAGTGGTGATGAGATTCTGGCTGTCACTAAGGACAGTGAAAACCTGAGTAGAGAATAGATTTTTGACTCAGGTTGTACAATGCATGTGACACAACATAGAGATTGGTTCACTACATTTGAACCGGTCACTATCAAGGTCAAAATGGCATATTCTGGGCAGCAAAGTATAGAGGAGATTGGAAGTGTCTCCATCAATATGTTTGATGGAAAGAAAAGGATCCTCAATAATGTCAAATTTGTGCCTGGAATAAGAAGAAATCTGATTTCTGAAGCTTCTTTGATAAATAAGGGTTTTAGATCAGATCAAAAGATGGACTCAGAAAAATCCTAAAGGATGGTAGAGTTATTATTAGAGGAATTGAAAGGGGTGGGTTGTACTATATTATAGGCTCAACTAAAGTTAATTAAGTTACTGAGAAGGGAAATGATGAACCAACCAAGTAATGACATGCAAGGTTAGGTCATACAGGGAACAAAAGTTTGTTCCACCTCTTTAAACAAGGATTAATCCCTGATCAAAACCTACAAAAGCTAGATGAATCATGTGTGCTTAGAAAGCATCACAGATCTAGTTTTCAGAAAGGAGCATAGAAGGCCACAGAGATCATAGAATATGCTCATAGTGATCTCTGGGGGCCATCTTAAGTACCTACAACAGGAGGGAATCTATACTTCTTGACTATTATTAATGATAAATCCAGAAAATGTTGGGTTTATCCAATGAAGAGGAAAGATGAAGCATTGGAAAATTTCAAAAGATGGCATACACTTATGGAAAATCAAACTAGGAAGAAGTTAAGATGCCTAAGGACTGACAATGGATTAGAATACTGCAATAAAGAGTTTGAGGAGTATTGCAACAAGAAAGGCATCCTAAAGCACAAAACAGTGAGAGCTACACCTCAGCAGAATGGTGTAGTTGAGAGACTCAATAGGACTCTCCTAGAAAAGACCAGGTGCATGCTTCTTTCTTTGGGTTGCTCACATTTTCTATGGGGAAAAGCCATTAGGATTGGAGCCTATCTAGTTAATAGGCTCCCCACCTCTTCTAATGATTACAAGACTCCACAAGAGGTTTCGAATAGTAAGAAACATAACCTTACTCATCTTAGGACTTTCGAATGTGCAGCTTATGCACATTAGAAAGAAGGAAAATTGGAACCTAGAGTAATCAAGGGAGTTTTCCTAGGCTATCCAAAGGGGGTTAATGGATACAAGATCTTACTACTCCAAAAGGGAGGCTACAAAACCAACATAAGAAAAGATATAATCTTCAAGGAAGATGAATTCCCTCTGCTGAACAAGAGCTCCTCAAATTTAGATTTCCAAAGGGAAATTCAGAAGAAGTTGTCATTGAACTAATCAGTCCATTTCTATGTGCCACTAGAAACTAATGAAGGTGGCATTACTCAACCCCTGATGTGGAGCCTATACAAGGCATTACACATCATGAATAAGGGATAGACAGAATTGAAGGGGTGGGTGAAGAAGAAACCCCACATACAACTTCAGTTGATGAACAAGGAAACCTACAAGACTATCAACTCACAAGAGATAGACAGCCAAGATAGGGAATCCCTAATAGGAGGTACACTGATCTAAACTTGGCTGAATTTTCATGCTTTATGGCTGAAACTATAAAAAATAAGGCCCCAGAAACCTATGAAGAAGCCATGAGAAGTAAAGATACAAAACAGTGAAAAACAGCTTATGAGAAAGAACATTCTTCACTGATGAACATGACTTGGGCTTTAGTACCTAGACCTCCCAAAGTTAAACTAATTGAAAACAAATGGTTGTTCAAATTGAAAGAAGGAGTGACAGAATCAGAACCTAATATTTACAAGGCTAGGCTTGTAGTTAAGGGGTTTAGACAGAAGGAAGGAATTAACTACAAGGGGATATTTTCTCCAGTAGTCAAATTCAAAACAATTAGGCTTATATTAGTTCTAGCAACATTATATGACTGGAAAATTCATCAAATGGATGTCAAGACAACTTTCCTATATGGAAAGCTAGAGGAGAAAATCCACATGAAGCAACCAGTCGAATTTGAGCACAAAAATAAGCTAGATTATGTCTGTCTATTACAAAAATCCCTATATGGGCTTAAACAAGCACCTAGGCAATGGAACAAGAAGTTCTATGAAGTTGCTGCTAGTATGAACTTCACTAGAAGTTCATATGATTACTGCCTATACTTTAAGGATCTAGGAATCACTAAAGCAGTCTTAATGTTGGTCTATGTAGATGACCTTATCATTACAAGGAAGGATCTGAATAGAATTCAAAAAGTGAAGTTTGATATATGCGGTCATTTCGAAATGAAAGATTTGGGAGAAGCTCAAAAGCTTCTAGGAATGCAAATAATCATAAATAGGAGGGAAGGGCAAATTTGGCTTGTTCAAAGGAATTATATCAGAAAGATATTAGCTCAATTTAACATGGAACAAGATAAACATAGTTTTGTACCCCTAAGATCTCACCTACAGATGATATCTGACAAGAGTCCTAAGACTGAGGATGAAAAGAGAGCAATGGCTCACTATCCCTATAATGTAGCTGTTGGAAGTATATGTACCTTATGCTATGCACAAGGACTGATCTAGCCTATGCTATTAGTATCCTAAGTAAATTTATGACCAATCCAGGTTTTGAACGCTGGCAAGGGCTCAAGGATGTTCTCATATACATATCTAGAATAATTAACTATGGACTATATTTTTATAAAGCAGAACTAATTAAATGCAATTAGTTGTCTTTATATGGTTATGTGGATGCAGATTATGCACTAGATAAGTACTCAAGAAAATCAATTTCAGCATATATTTTCACATTATCAGCAAACACAATTAGCTGAAAATCACAGCAACAATTAGTAGTAAGCCTATCTACCACAGAATTAGAGCATTATGCAATCACTGAAGGAGTAAAGGAGCTAATATGGCTATCAGGTATACTAAAAGAAAGCAACACAGACATCACAAAGCCAATCATTTACATGGATAGTCAAAGTGCTTTGTACCTGAGTGGAGATCTTGTGCTCCATGAGAGATCCAAGCATATAGATGTGCGATTACACTTTGTCAGAGACCAAATCGCAAAGGGGATCTTTAACCTGGAGAAAATAACAGGAGACAAAAATCCATCAGATTTTGGGACTAAGGCATTAACTTAAAAGAAATTCACATTCTGGAGGGATTACTTCCAAATTAGTGAAGCCCCTTGACTCCGAAGGACGATCCATCTTATCTCACTGATGTGCAAAAATTAGGATTTTGGATTTCAAAATCGCTATCAAGTTTTTGTTCAGAGTGAAGATTGATGGAGTAGGAGGGAATAATGTGATGGAAATCACGTTTACTCCATCAACCAACACTAAAAAACATTAAAAAACATCAGAAATTTGAAGAACAGAAGGAGTGTGAGAAGAGATGTCTGAAGGTCGAAGACATAGAAGGTCTCGAAAATTCATTCAGACAGAGACAACATAAATCGGATTAAGACACATCCAAGTGACATACTTTGATCAATACATTGTTGTATTACATACATTAGAAGACAGTAAAACACAGCTTCAAATAATACAATACGTAGAATAGAAGTAGATGGATTAATGACTCACGTGAGAGGCACTTGGTACATATCTAGTTCATACATGTTCATCTGAAAGTGACTCTCTTCATCAACTATAAAAGAAACACAAATCAAACATTAAAGAAAAGAAATACAGACATTGCATTTTTCACATTTCAATGTATTTAGTTATCTGTGAGTGTAAGAATAGGGTGACAAAAATATCAGAGAGTGCTAGGGTACTTACCAACAGGTACTAGAGAGTTTTGAAGGCTCTTTGCAAGTGTTTCTAAAATACTCAATCTCTGTACTAGTTCTCATCTTCTTCTTCATACTAGTGGAAACCATCGGTGGGAACCTTGGGTGTAGATAGCATTGAAAGCTATCGAGCCAAGTAAAAATCTTGAGTTCTTTACTTTACTACATTTCATATTATCTGCAAAGTTAACTTCTTTATTAGTTTTTTTCTAAAAAGAACAGCAATGCAACACAGGTTTCCTAACATTATTATTATTCTTTGTTTATAGATGGGTGTCGAAGCTAAGGTAGAAAATTATTGTTTTCTGTCATTCTTTGTTTCTAGAGATGGGTGTTGAAGCTAAGGTAGCAGACTATTATTCTCTATTTATAGAGATGGGTGTCGAAGCTAAGGTGAGAACAAGGATCATACTTGGTTTTTAGCAAATTATTGTTCTTAATTTATGGAGATGGGTGTCGAACTCGAATCTAAGTTAAGAACAACAATCATCCTTGGTGTTTTTAGCAAATTATTGTTCTCTATTTCTAGATATGGGTGTCTAAGCTAAGGTGAGAACAAAGATCATACTTGGTTTTTATCAAATTATTGTTCTTTATTTCTTGAGATGGGTGTTGAACTCAAGTCTAAGGTTAGAACAAGAATCATCATTGGTGTTTTTAGCAAATTATTGTTCTCTATTTTTGGATATGGGTGTCTAAGCTAAGGTGAGAAAAAAAATCATCCTTGGTTTTTAGTAAATTATCGTTCTCTATTTTTGGAGTTAGGTGTTGAAGTTATTATGAGAACAAGGATCAAGAAAGGCTTTTGTGGGTGTGAAGTTAGGCTTAGCTTAGTTATGGAAGGTGGGTTGAGTTGCTGTTGTAACGATTCCGGTGAGTAGTTATTGTTATTGTTTTGTATTATTTTCCATGTAGTTCAATATGGTTATATATTATGTTTAGAAATGAGTCTGTTTGCGATTTTTGTCATTGGGAATTGGTTCGTATGAGATCCAGACTTGGATGAATGAAGGAGCAAAAAATTTGAGAATTGATGAATGAGTTTTAGAGTAAAATGCTGATTCTAGTTGTTAATCCATGTTCGTATAGAGTTTGAGTTTGTTCGTTGTTATTTATGGTTTCAATTTGTTCAGAAATAACAGATAAACATAATTTGATAGCTTTATAGGATGATTTGATTAATTAGTTTTCTGTGTGTTGAACTCTATTTCATGTTAAGCTAATTTTGATTGTTGTTTTATATAACCTTTGTTGATTAAAAACTCCAAAGCTAAAAACCATGGTAATTGTTGTAGCAAGTTTAACAAGTGAGATTTTGTTCACCATTTTGTTGGTGGTAAGTAATAACAAACAATCTATTTATTCGCCCTATGCCTCTTTTTGCATAATTCATTCCCATAAACTTAAATGGCCCATTTTTCGTTGACATAATGAATCAATTTCACAAATCAGATTGACTATTATTTTAATATAACTTTTTAAAATTACTTGTTTATATGGTAACACTAAAGAACAGAAGATATTGACTTGCCTTTAATTTAATCAATAATTACTTTTCAAGTGTTTATGCCCATCTAGTTACTTCATTTTGTATTTTGTATTTTGTATTATTTACATTTAACCTTCTTCAATTATATAAACTATAACTTTTTATTTGTAGCATAACTACATTTAATTTAATATTACTGTAAATTATATTGACTCTTTTAATATTCACAATGATTTTTTTATAAAATAAGTCAAAGAAAATAATAATATAAATATATAATTACTCATATAATAATATGTGAATGTAGTTATATATTTTACTTATTAAGGTTAATTAATTTTTTTCTATAATATAAGCTATAAAGTTTAGTATAATGTCTAATTCATTGGTATATTTTTTATTTCAAAAAATTATTTTATTTGTATTTATTCTTATAAATTTTACATTTTATTTATTGCATATCAGTTTTATAGCGATTCAATACTGATTGAATCTTGAAACCTTAAACTTTTTCTTTGATCCGCTCAATGTCCGGCCCGGTTTTAAAACATTGCTTATAATACAACACACTCCAAAATTTCTAATTCTAGGTTCGAGCTTATTCCCATCAAAGCCCCTAACTAACAGGTTAGAAAGAGCCGTAGACTCCAAATGTGATACGACAGAGCATTTGAAGTTACGAAAATAGAGAAACTTTTTGAGACAGGTGGCTGCATATGCTCTTATCCTAAAGTATTATGCATCATTCTTCTTTTTCATTGTTTTACCAAAAAGCTTTCAAGAAAGAAAAAGGTATAAGGTCTGCCTTTCTGCTATATTGAAAGTCTTCATTGGGGCCATTGATTCAAAGTAAGTGGAGAAAGATACTAACAGATTCTATCATCAAAATAAGTACTTGTTGGAAATTTTATGCAAGTGGTAATGTAGGTTCTGCATAGGTGTAGGTCGAAATTCATACGTATACAGTCACCTCGTTAATAGGTGATTAGTGCAAATCATGTAATATTGAATTCAAATAATCTCATGATTACACTAACTATGTGAGGCAAGAAACTTTTAACTCACTTTTTATAGAGCAACGTATTCAAATCAAAACATTAATTACTTCATATTTGAATACAACCTGTCGGCGATATAGTGTCTAAAACTAGTTATATATTTACATTTACTTTTTTTAAAAATTATTTTGATTTTACAATAAAAATATTTTATATAATTTTATAATAAATAAGTCATGTTGTACAAATTAATACATAATAGAAGAAAAATATAATTGTAAGTTAGATAACACGCACATTTCATTATAATATAAACACATTTAAACTATGTGATGCCAATTGCGAAAAAATAAATAATATGAAAGAAGTGGGTAAAATATACCTATTTGCATATCATATTGTTATATATATATATATGTGTGTGTATACTACAAGCGTAATTAAAAAAATTAATTATAATATAAAATATACAACAACAATAATATAATACCTTTGAAGTGTAGTTATATAGAACGTAGATAATTAAGAAAGATGGGTGCCATACAATTTATATACATATCATTTTACACCCTTGTATTGTTAGAATTAATATATATGATAAATGTAACTAACAAAATAATTCTACAACTAAAATTTTAAACATAGGTAACGTAACAATTAGGGTATGAATAAAATGGTTATACTCTTCAAAGATAATAATTAAAGTTGAATTATGATAATAATATGTGATATTGTATGTAAAAAAAACTTGATCGTTAAAGGACATTATCTTATTTTGACTTTAATATAGGTATCTAGATCCATGGATTTTCTTGGATCTTCTCATCATAAAGCAAACATATAGAAGTAATAAAGATAAGAATGGTAAGAGGCATTTATTGGAGGACACTCCACAATTTCAACGTTAATTTGTATGCTTTGTCTATACTGTGTTATCTTTCCAAAGCATTCATTCTACCAGTTAAAGGTCACTCCAATCATAAGTAAACATGCGTTTAGGTTGATAAAGGTGTCCCAATAAGGCCTTCTAATTCACTACAGTCTACAGTCTACAGGTGACACCTTATTGGAATATTTTCCCAATGCATGGCCAAACTGACGTAGACTTCCATCAAGAGTACCAATAGAAGGCAAGGTTGGCGTAGTTTCTGCATATGCTGTGTGAAAATGAAATCTTCATAGCTTTTTATTTTCAGGATATGTTACAGTTACATAACAAATTCAACAAGGAATAAAGCTGTCACAGCTTTTAATTTTCAGGATATGTTACAAAAACATAACAAATTCAACAATGATTAAAGCTTTCTCTATTTATTTCATCTTGTAATTTCTTTTATTATAAAATAAAAAATTCCTTTCTACAAATACAGTTCACAATTTTCATCTTAAATTTTATTCTTCTCCTAAATCTTTAGTATATATCTTAAACCAGGAAACAAATTAAAGTTGTACTGCATACTATTGAAGGAGTATTAAGGGTACTAACTTTACTTTAAGATTGGAGCTAGAATGCTCGTTAAAAGACTCGACAAAAATTGAGTAAAGTTATAGTAAAAAAACTAAAGATATAGCTATGAAAACGTAATGCCTTTAATTTGAAAATTTTGAAACTGTTCTGCGTATAGTTATATCATAATGTCTTATTTTCTAGAAAGATTTATATATGGATTATTTTATTTAGATTATTTAGAATCTATAAATGAGATAATTCCATCTTCTTCCAAGAATGTCACTTATATTATAGCAAATAGTGATAATTTAGAGGATAAAAATTCTCTATAAATTTTGATATTATTAATAGCTTAGATATGATAAAAGCTTTTATATCCTTCCGTGATCAATTTGTTGATCTACTCTAAAAATTGTTATCATAATCATGGTTATTTGGTGTACAACTTATGAAGATATTCATTAGTAGATTAAGTAAAAATATATATTTGATAGCTTTCAACAATAGATATACACAAGAAATAAAAATTTGTTATTTATAGCTTAGAACTTGCATCACTGGGCTATTAGATACTTTACTAGATTTTAAACATAAAATTTCAAATATCAACTCGAAAATTAGTAGTATAAAGATGACCATAAAGAGTTACATCTTAGACTCTTTGAGCATTATAGTTTACAACTATGTAAAGGTTATTAGAGATGATTTGTATTATGTTGTTAACTATGAGTAATTATCCTTATTGTAATCATTTTCTTTTTGAAATAAATAAACTTGATAATTGTGTACAAGAAGCCGAAATTAAATTAAAGCATCATAAAATAGATATAATTATATATTATTTACAAATTGTCATAAAAAGGCTATAGAAAAGTTAAATTAATTATGGAAGAATCAAATATAATATATCAAAGATGCAAACAAAAACTTTAGATAGAAGCTCATTTAGAAATTACTAAACATTATAGAAATTATCATCTAAATTGCAAAAGATAAGTATCAAAAATTAAACCCTAAAGGATTAAAAATAGATACCAATTTGCCATAAATTTAAAAAACAATACAATATTATGGAAATAAAATTTTTTTCTATATAAAAAACTTCAAAAACAAATTATGGATATATAAGATATGATGAAATAAATAAATAAATCTTATATAGAGAATAAACCCAAAAAAATCATATGAAAGAATAGATACTTGATCTAATTTTAACAATAAAAATACCTCCTAATTTTAGATAAAAATGGATTATTTTATGCAAGCTTCTTATTCAAAAATTGAAGAATTAAATGAATAGATAAAAAATTTAAACTTAAAAACTTTAACGCAGATTTAATTAAATGAGAAATTCACCGAAATCCTAATATTAGTGATATAACTAGAGCTTCTAGATATCCACCTTTTAGGTATCCTTCACAAAGTTTTAATAGACCTAATTTCGGATATGCTGAAACTCATATGATAACCAAAGATAAAGAACCTATAGATAAAAAGAGAACATAAGATATAACTCCTTTTAGAATATGTTCATATACAGACTGCATCCAAAATATAGAAGAAGCTATAGATAAATGGGAACCAACTCTAAGACTAGATATTGCTATTATTAAAATTGATATGAAATGACTAAACGATTTTTAGAAAAAAAAAAGATTTTGGAAAAATTTAGATGAAAACTCAAGAAACTCTATATTTAATTCAGATAATGATATATAAAATCTAATAACTAGAGTTGGTAAAACTTTTCGATTAAAATTTGTTAAAGAAGGAAATATTTTAAAGGATACAACTACTATATGAAAATATGCTATAGCATGACAAAAATTACATTTATATGATATATGTGAAATCAATAGAAATTTTTTTATGTTCCTAGATTATTATTACCATATTTAAGTGAATGGTGTGATGAAGCTATATTATTGAAAAAAAGTAACAGAGCAAAGAAAAAATCTTCATTACGTTATTAAGATTTAAAAATGCCTATTATGATAGAATATGATAGTCCTTATTATTACAATAAGATAAAAACAAATATAAAAGGAAGAGATTTTTAGGAAAATATATTTAAAGAAACATAAACCAAAATATTATAAGAAAATAGAAGGATACAAACCTAGAAAACCTATGTTTAGAAGAAATAAGAAAAGAAATAAAAAGATAGCTAAACGTCAATGCTATTATTGTAAAGAAAAAGGACAATATTAATAAATGAATGCCTTCAAAGATTAAACAAAAATAAAATAGAAATAGATGATGAAATAAATGAAATGATAGAAAATGAAGATTTGATTAGAATTGATACTTTTGAAGAATGCTCTTGTGAAGATAGTTTTTTTTTATAATAACAAATACAAAATATGAAGAAACTTCAAGTTCAAAAATAAATGAGTGATAGGACAATTAGTTAACACTCAAATAGATAATCAAATAATAGATACTATAGTAGAAACATTTGAACAATATGGAGAATATAGTCAAGAAACACTTATTGATAGAAAAATGATCAAAAAGATTCAAAATACTATGTATTTTATAAATTTGTATCATGGATTTAGTATGACATTATTAAAAAAAGGTTAAAACCCAAAAAACATCATATGTTTTATAGTATTAATCTTCAAGAAAAAGCCTTAGATATTAGTTTAACTTCTAATAAAGTAATGGTTCCTCTTTCATCTTAAAAATTTATTTCCCAAAAAATTAATCACATTCCTAAAGAGGTTAGGGACAAAATAACATGGGTATAGGATCCATATCAATGATAGTAAAATCTACTTTCATAGAAGGAATAGATAGTCCTATAAATTTAGCAATATTAGATAATTAAATTTGTAATAGAAAAGAAGCATATATGGGAATTTTAAGAGGCAATCTTCGATATCAAAACCTTTTTTTTAATATCTATCCAAAGATGGATTATATTATACAAGATAAGATTTTGATAGGACACTCTCTTTCATATAAGAATTTAAAAAGAAAAGACTTAATTAGAGATTGAAATAAACCATATTCTATAACTATATGATATCTTATGCCTTATTCAATACTCATCATTTAGAATGTTTTGCAAATAAATATATTATTAACTTCCCAAAAAAAATTTCAGTTGAAAAAATATATCCTCCTTATGTAACAAATATATAAGAAACTGAAGATGATTTTTCATTAGATTTTCAACAAAAATCCTAAATGGATTCTCACA